>JAFIRS010003950.1:0-107063 GCA_018342105.1 Gonioctena quinquepunctata | reverse complement strand
AAAAGAAATTCTTTCATGACAATAAAGTATATTTATTGTTATTTTCATTATATATATATTTCATGGATTGGGAAATCATTCAAAATGTAAACAATTGTCAATTTGACATAGGGATTCCAAAAATATTTCCGAAAATATATCAGAAAGTCTGTAACAAATGAAACAATCTAAATTTATTTGGAGTTGTGAGAATTTTTTCACAATTATATATGGAATGAACAGATAGATCAACTCCAGATGCAATTTCATTTATTTGTGCAACACAAAATACTCATGATAAAGCTTGAAAATTTATGTGTGCATCGCAATTTTATTATTTTATTTCCAGTGAGCAAAATCAATATTATTATATCATACATCTGTGAGTTCAATTATTGATTTCTGTATTATTTTATCAGGTAGTCTTGCCGCTATTTTGGCATTCGCATGTCCATTATCCCATCTGATAAAACTGCTCAACACTGCGGCTCTTGTGAAATGTTCCTTGATATCTTGTCAACTACTCTACAATAGATACAAACCAGAAATCAACTATGACCATCTGGGTGAGTGGTTTCTCTTCCGTTCTATATTTTTATTATTGTGGATCAGCCAGTGAAATGATTTGATGAAATGTATTCATTCCTTGGGAGTATATATCAGTTCCTATTCCAGATTGAGTTCGAATCAAGTCTCATTCGATTTGAGGGAACATCCGACTTCCTACTCCATATTATATGAAAAAATTTGATTCTGTAACATGAAACCTCACTGCAGATTCGTAACCGAAAAACAAAATTCGACTACTCATCAGAGAGACTGGGGAAAATATACCACGATTCATTTTTTTTCAAGTTTTTAATTAACTTGCTTCGTTCGTTTGTCGTTCTGTCATTATTTCCGGTTCAAAATTTGTAATCCATTTTTGGAGCATGTGCCGACATCCCATTGAGCTGAGATTTGGCAGGTGTTCATAATTCCGGTGACAATACATTATGAAGTTTTTGTTAGGGACAAAAACAAAATGGATCCAAGATGGGGGACGATTTTTGTAATTATGGTATGATTCGATTCAAAATTGGTATGTGGTGGTTTTCGGGGTCGGAGATTATGAATTTTTGTCAAAATTATTGGAATTGAAATGGCGGCTCATGGAATTTTAGTTAGAGAAAAAACAAAATGGCGCTCCAAGATGGAGGACGAGATTTAGGTTTATGGTCCGATTCGATTCAAAATTGGTATGTGGGGGTTTTCAGGGTTGATGATTATGAATTTTTCTTCAAAGTTCATAAAATAAAATGGCGGCTCCAAGATGGCCGATGATCCCCGGTTTATGGTCCTATTCTATTCAAATTTGGTATGTGGGGGTTTTCAGAGTCGCAAATTATGAATTTTTTATCAAAATTCGCAAATTTAAGATGGCGGACGAATTTGGTTATTATGGCCCGATTCGATTCAAAATTGGTATGACGGGGTTTTTGGGATCGGAGATTATGAATTTAGTCGTAGATTATTGATTTTTAGTTAAAATTCATAAATTGAAGATGGCAACTCTAAGATGGCGGATGAATTAATCTTTAAATAGTCTCCTCATTGAACGACTAGATAGCTCAGAACTCACAGGAAAAAAATCCTCATAATAACGATGCTTCAACAAAAATGTTAGTGTTTTTGAAAATCCAATCCCTGAATGTGTGAAAGGGGGGGAATTTGGGGTTCCTTGGTTTTGAAGATAGTCATGGTAATTGGAATTTGAGCACATCTTTCCGAATAAAGAAACATATATTGTAGGGTTTTTCAAATTCAATCTCAAAAGGGGAAAATGGGGGTTGAAAATGTGTATAGGAGTGCCATCAGTTTTTGAGTTAGGGTCATGAAAATTGATATTTGAGGTCTTTGTTACGTTTTGAAAATAGTCCATTCTAGGTGAAGTCAGTTCTAAATTGGGTGAAAGAGTGGAAGTCTACTCCACAAATAAAGAGGCATTTATTTCTATCAAAAAAATATGCAATGCATTTCGACCAGATACATTGTAATCACCAGGCACTCAAAAAATTAAGCATGACGTCGTTAACAATAAAAAAGTCAAATAATTAAGTAGCAAATATATACTTAGACTAAATGTAAGTGGAAAATCCTACATTTGTTTACTGTTTTTGTTGTTTGTTACTTCAAGATTATTCATTCAAGCTGTATTTGTATGTACACGTATCATCCAAAAGTTTCGGCCGCATCGTACAGTAAAATCCAATGCTCATATGATGCTGCCGGTCTCGAACTTTTGCCAGAGACTGTACACTCTGAATCACACCTCATGCAATGGATAGATGTGCTACACGTATAGAGAGCGGTGCTGCAATCGGGCCAACACCGCACATTCAGCGTGTATCTCCATCCTTCCAAGCCTTTTGATATTGATGCTTCCATTCCACATTCCTGGGCTTTAGTTTGCTGCACCGAACACTGTTCCGCCAATTCGTCACAGTTGGTCATGCTTTCGTTCTGTGTTGAGTAAAATAAATATCCGTTCACGCGTTAGGTAAAGGTATCGCGTACAAAAAGACCCATTTTTTATGCAAATATCCGACACACTGTACATACAGTAGATTGATTTAAAAATTTGTGAGTAGGTTCGTGGAGGTTATGTTCACACCATACTGAAATTTCAGGCGTATCCTAAGATTTGACCAAAACTACTGAAATACCTTGAGTTATTTTTTCAAGTATGTATTCTTGTTACATTTTCCTATGAATGGCGAACTGTTGGGCAACAAAGCTATTATTATCATAATTATACACATTTCAAAAATATTTTCTAAATATGTTTCAGTTCACAACACTAACGTCCAGTACAGCCAGTTGTCTCGGAATCCGGTGAGGCCCTCCGTTTCGATCCAACGTATTTCTTCTATGAAGGACAGAGTGAAGGCATGGTTTCTTCCGAGACCACAATATATACACCGAGTGAGCTCCCCGAATGAGGACACGCGTAAGTTAGTGAGCTCAACAAAAAACGAAGTTGGTGAGAATCACACAAATGGGTGTATAGGGTGTTCTGGGATCAGTAGTATCACTTTTGTATAACTTCACAGATGTTTTATTCTGAACGACTATTCTGTCATTTAGCATGATATGGAAGAACTGACGTGAGAAAATATTGGAGTATTGAGAAATCCGATGGCTCAGTCAGTCGGAAAGACGAATTTCAGAATTAGTATTATGGTTCTGTTATTGTCATCAATGAATCTGATATTGTCATGTGTCAATATTATGTTGCTTGTCAGCCTTATGTGTGAAATTTTGCAATGTTGATGGGATTATGACAAATTTCAGGTGAATTTCAGTTCCTCTTCATCTGATTATATATGTCTGTTTTTTTGTTATCAAAATGTTAGTTTGAAATCGATTGCTCCTCAATATTATTATCATTATTACAGACAAACGAACAAGTCGACAGATAGGAACAGAAAGGGGGCCATGATCGGTTTGATTGATTTCAAATATTCTGTATTTTCTGTAATGTAGAATTCTCATTTATTTGTATCGGAAGTTCCCCTATGTCTCTGCTATATCCCAGTTGGCTAAATCTTCAATAATAAAGTGAGCATTATAATTTGACATATTATGACAAATGACTGGTACAATAAACAATTTTTTCAAAGATAGGTTGCACTCTTGATGCGCAAAACCACAAAATTGTCCCGTGAAATGATCATGATCTCTTACGATGACGTCATTGACTTCGAACATTTTAGTTTCAAAATTTATAGATTTGGGGTTTTCAGAGCCGTGATCAGTGAAAATATACGATTTTTTTATAATTCTAGAAGCGGTTCCAAGCGCAATAGTTATTATAGTGAACAAAACAAAAAAAACAATTGTTGAAATTCGCTCTGAACTACCTCATGACAAAATTTCCCGACTGCTGATACTACGTTATCCCAGAACACCCTGTATGATGGTTATTATCACATTTGCTTTTCAGATGAAAGAGAATGTTTGCTATTGGATGATTATAGCAACAAATCGATGAACATTGACTTGGCTGAGGATAGCGCATCAGAAAATGGCGATGATCTTGTTATAGTCTCTGATGATGAGGACTCCGGTAGTTCGACTGATATAGATTTAGTCGTTGAAGAATACAAGGAAGGACTAAAAGTAAATGTTTGTTGCAAAATTGTTTTCGAAATGAGTTGCTATGAATCTGTATTGGGCCAGAAGAAATGATGTTACACTTTTTAGTCTGTTTTATAAACGTGGTATATAAAAAAATCCAAATAAGTATTTATTATTCATAATTGCAGGTCGCTACTGTGGGAAAATTTTCTGAGAACAGGAGGTCCACAAGAGTCACTTCAATTATTGCCTCGATTTGCCTCCTTGCAGCTGTAGGTGCTTCTGTTACTATCGCTTTATATGTGATAAGGATTATAAATATTCTGTGGCCCAGTATTTTGGGTAAGTAGAGTGGGTACACAATCAATAATGCATGTGCTATTTTCAAAACCCTAGTCAGCACAACATTTTCACGAATCAACAAAAAATCAAGAATGGGTAATGGAGGAACTGTGGGATATTTAATTCGTTTTACTTTCATTGGTGATTTTGTTTTTCGTACTCTTGAAACGTCATGGAAGATTTCATAAAAAAATAAATCAATTCGTTTTCATAATTGTAGACTTTCAAGTCTCTCATATATTTCGTTATTGTGTGATTTTTTTTTTTCGGTGTAAGAATGGAAGGAGTTTATTGAATAGGAAATCTTAATACACATAAGGCTTGTTAAATCAATTGAATTATAAATACGTTTAGTGAATTTTATGGCAAATACACGAAACATATAAGTGAGTACTATTCAATGCTAGTTAGAAAATATACAGTGCAGTCCATAGGTATGCAATAAATTCATTTTTAGCGTTATTATGTATTTGTTTGAAAAACCTGGAACAAATCGATTTCTATTGTCGATTTGACAATTCACAGTATGAATATATTACCCCCTTCTTGCACCCCCTCTGAATTATGAGCACCCCCTCGAAAAATTTAAACGAGAAGGTGGTTCATCTGGCACCCTGTTCGAAAGGGATTTTCATTCTCTGTTCAGCAATATTGAGTTTTTTTATTTTATGCAATGATAACTGAGAAAATTCATATTGAAAAGGTAAAATTTTTATACTTTACGTAGAATGAAGGAAATAATGTCACATAATCTTCAGGAAGTATTTTTCAAATTATTTTACAATTTAATTAAATCTTCAAAATGGTCACCATTCACTTGACAATAAGCAAGTCGATCTTGGAATTCTCGTTCAATATTTTGTAGGACCTCAAGGGTTATGTTTTTTAATTTCTTCCGTTATCCTATCTTTTAAATCTGCAATATTGTCTGGTCTATTGAAATATACTTTCGATTTTGAATAACCCCATGAGAAGTTATCGAGAGGAGTCAAATCGGGGGATCTAGGCGGCCATCCAATCGTTCCACGTCTACCAATCCACATATTGGGAAAACTTCGTTCAAATAATCTCTAATAATACGTTTGTAATGCGGTGGAGCACCGTCTTGTTGGTTCCAAATTGATCTATCTATTGCATTTGGATCATTAACATCAGGAAAAAGTATTTTTAATGTAGGCTGTAAAAAGTTCATCGAAAAATATAGATAAACCTCACCATTAACTGTGCCTTCGAAGAAATTTTGTTAATGATACCAGTCCAAACGTGAACTTTCTAAGGATATTGTGTGTGAGCCTCACGCATCCAATGAGGATTTTATCTGCTTCAATATCTACAGTTTTGTCTATTAACCGTTCCATTTAGATAAAAAGTAGCTTCATCAGAAAAAACAATTTTGTTTATGAACTGCAAATCTGCTTCCATTCACAGAATTGTTGCCTTCTCTCAGGATCATCCTCATTTAACTCCTGAACCACCTGAACTTTATAGGGATGGTATATTTCTTTATGTAAATTTCTCAATATCGATGATTTACTTACATCATTGGAGGCGGCAAGTTGTCTACTTGTCATATGCGGATTTTCCCCAATCACTAACAGTACATCTAACTTTTTTCCTCGTCCAATTTAACATTTCGACCTGGCTTTTGAATAGTTTTTACATGTCCAGTTTCACGAAATTGTGTTTCTATGAAACTGAAGAATGTGAGACGTGTTGACCAGGGTATTTATTATTAAACATTTCACAAACTTCCTTTTGAGTTTTTGTTTTATTACCGTATCCAATCATAATTAAAATGTCTAGTCTTTGAGTTTCGGATAAATGAGCCATAGTTAAATCAAATACACACAACACATAAATATTTTTCAATACACTCTTCACTTATAAATATTAAAATAACAGTAGTCTACTAGATTGACATTACATCATTTATGTGGGTTTTGTGAATAATTTGTTGGTGGCTTGAAGGACTTTTTCCTGACGTTTAGCAAAACAAATAAGAAAATACCTGATTATATCTTATAGGGTTATTTGAATCAAAAGTATATTTCAATACATCAGACAATATTGCAGATTGAAAAGTTAGGATAACGGAAGAAATTAACAACATAACCCCTGAGGTCCTACAAAATGTACGAGAATTCCAAGATCGACTTGCTTATTGTCAAGAAGTGCATGTTTGTAATTTTCAACATTCAATTTAATTGTATAATTAATTGAAAAATACTTCCTAAACATTATCTGATATTATTTCCTTCATTCTACGTGAAGAATAAAAAATTTACATTTTCAAAATACATTTTCTCAGTCATGATTGCACCAAATTTTGAAAAACTTGATATTTCTGAACAGAAAATGAAAATATCTTTCGAACAAGGTGCCACACGACCCCCCTTCTCATTTAAATTTTTGAGGGGGTGCTCATAATTCAGAGGGGGTGTAAGAAGGGGGTTATATTTTCATACTGTAAATTGTCAAATTGACAATAGAAATCGATCTGTCTCAGGTTTTTTCAAACGAATACATAATAACGCTAAAAATGAATTCATTCCATACCTATGGACCGCACTTTATAAAAAACACTCATAACATGTAGCTATATGGTATATATTGTAACCCATTTTTTTATAAATACAAATGTAACCAAGAAATCACTTAATAATATCCTACCCGAACTTTCCGTTCGTCTTCTAATATGCATAATTGGATTCCTCTTAGAATCCACAGTCATTTAAAAATCCTTAATAATTACAGATAATTCATGATATTCCTTCAAGCCTTTATAGAAGAGCTACTTATGATAACCATGGACTTGATTGTTGAACTTTAGGAATTTATTTAGGTAGGTAGGTACCATGAGTCATTTTGAAAATGTGAATCATAGCATAGCAAGTCGGAATTTCGATGTGGTTTGATTTCTACGAACTGAAACTTTCTTACCATGTTAATTTCCGGAAAGTTATGAAACATATGGTGATTGGTTCGCATAGTTTCAAATATAACCTTTTCAGGTCTCACCATATCAACACTGGTACTGACAGCATTACCACAAAATGCCGCAGACGAATCAAAAGAAACATTTTTGCCGTCCATTATTTTCCCGTTATTCAATATCACATCCATTGGACTGAATGTTGTTCTCGCATCAACAATTATACTGGATATTTGGCAGGGGATAATATTCTGGTCACTTGCAGGTAAAGTGGAATTAATACTGTGTTTTCTATTACTATTGTGCGTCTCCCATAATAAGAATGATGTACAGGTTTTATTATGACTGGTTTTCAAAATAATTTGAAAAACCGATGACGCTACCAATCCGAGAAGCAGATATCACAATTTATTTGTTAACTCTGAATTCTTCATCTATCAACCTGACTCATTATGGGTCAGAAAAAGGGAATCACATATTTCTATTAGGAAACTAAAACAGCATATCTATTTTCATGTAATGCCCAAACTCTGCGATCAAATCAAAACAATAAAGTATAACCAAACTGATGTACTTCCGGTTTGATTCAACTCTCAAATTGCATACTAATAGAAAAGCAGGAAATCTGAATGGACATCTGAAGATTCTGAAAAATATAACCCTAGAATCCAATTAAAAACCATGGTGGTGGAGTGGTTATAAGCAACCATGACACACAACGACCGGGCCTCAACTAGTGAGGGATGTATTGGACATCCAAGTGAGACGACCAATGGACGTCCTATTTTGTACCAAATTTGTTTGGCATAATTGGTAATGCGTTTGCGCATTGTCTGAAATAAGGGCTTCGACCATTACCGAAGTTATTAACAATTTTGGATGAATAGTGGTTATATCGTTAACAATTCTGTATGGTCATTCTGTCATTTTATATTTGGTGAACTGTTGTATACTTTTGAAATTGCACATACCCAATAAAACCCATTGTACAAAAAGTACCTCTTGTACTCGTGATAAAAGTTGTATTGTGTATGAGCCGTTTAAGACTGTAAGAGAAAATTTATAAATTACAGTATATCTCATTTTAATCACAATTGGTCCAAATATGGGTGTCATTGTACCATAGAAATATTGGTTTTATTATGTACATTGAACGTCCATTTGTGGTCCAGAGGTTCATAAAACAAAACGACGAACAACGTCCTCTGGACGTATAAAAATGGACGTAATTTAGATATTTGTTGGGCGTCCATTGGGAGTCCATTGTATGCTTACATCCATTAATGGTCTTCATATGGAGGTCCAAATGTCCAGAGATGTTCATTTAATGGACGTCCGTTGAATGTTAATGTGCTGTCTGGGTTAGCAATGACAGTTTGGAGTAGGAAACATAACAGGATATAACTACGAACCGTCTTTCGTATGGTGACACAGTCGGTTTCCTGGTAGTATTTTTAACACAGAATCAATAGAGCAGAAAATTGATTGGCCTTATAGTGCCTGAAAGGTGGAAGGGTACTCACAATGAAATGTTACGCCACTGGCCTTCTATGTGGGATCACTCCTTCAAAGAAAGACCAATAAACGCTAAGGAAATCTCAAATGTAGTGTCCCTATACTTGATTAATCCTTCTTTGTGAAGTTGCTCGTCAAAGTAATTACTTTGATGTATAGGGAGCATCAATTACTTGGGACTAATTGAACCGAGATTATTTCTCGAAAGCGGTTTCAAGAAATATCCCTCTCTCTCTAAACTTCACATTCCCAAGTTTAGATAGAAGCACGTACCGATCTCAGAAAGATTGTTGAATAATGCACTTGGAAAAGCATTAGAATATACATATATATTTTATAATAGTTACAAAACATTTCCATCCGTTCTATATACTGATAAAATGATACGATAGACAAAGAACAGTGGAGAGCTTACATTAAGTCAGTTTTTGTCAGTCTCAAAGTCAAGTAGACTGAATATAAGTAAAAATGCCGTCAATTGTTAAAACGACTATTGATTATTATTATTTGAAAAATATGGGAACATAGAATATGGAGATACATTTAAAAACACATAAAAATTATTTGCCCAAACATAAATCCAGAAAAAATATATGAACTTACTCCATACCACCAGGTTTCAACACTCATTCACTCGATATTTGTTTTACACGATATCTGTTCAATTGTATTACTATTTCAATTATTTCCGCGAAAGATGTTTATTTGATTTTATATCGCACTGTATATTATACTACAGTTGTATTGGTAATGTTTTTCTATGAGAGCAGGAACTATAGTTTAGAAGTTTGCGTTGTCTTATCTCGTCCTTGAAGCATTGGTATCATAATTTTTATTAATGGTAAATACTGTTTTACTGATTGGAATTTTATTTCTTAATAGTTTCGCAATTTCACTGCAAGATGATTATATTCGAACACTTCTCATCTTTATTGCACTACATGGTAAACGAATGAAATTTAAACTCCTCTGAGAGGACATGTTACTTGAACGACGTCTGTTTACCGAATCATCGTTTGTTCGCGTGGTCGCGCTTTTATATCACCTCCCCTTTTCATGGATCGTTCGCGGGTCACATTCCTAACATTAGTTATCTTCTACCTGTCATAATAAATCACGTTTGTTTGAAGGTTGTAGACGATGTGATAACTTGATTACTATCGTTTCGGACGTCCATCGTCTCAATGTATTCAAAAGGTTTTCACGACGTTTCGAATGCTTGTATCTGCAATCGTCTTCAGGTGAATACTGACAAGTTTAGGTGCTACTTACCAATTTATATAACTGTCGGCGCAATGATGCGTGCAATTCTGCCATGTGCAGCGGTGCGTGTAATTTCGCGCGGTGTGGTGGTGCCTGAAGTTTCGCGCCTCTGCAGCCCGCCAAAAAGAGCAATCAGGGGTTTCCATACGTTCTTGATTTCAACGCTTGGTTGACTAAAGGCGTTATTGGCTTCGATGTAGGCAGCCTCTTTGAACTTTCGTTTGAACCAATGCTCCTCTCTATGTAGAACACTTGCGTCGTCCCATAGAACTCGATGGTGCTCAGTCCAGGCGTGGTCAGCGATTCCCGATTTTGATGTTTCTCCACGTTGAGTCCATTTCTTGTGCTCATCCAATCTTACCGATAACGGTCTCTTTGTCTCTCCAATGTAGGAATCTCCGCATTCACATGGAACTTCATAAATGCCATTCTTACTGATTTCATTTTTGTTGTCAGGTTTGGTCTTGGTCTTAGTAATTAATGGCTCGTTACTGTCGCCGAAAGAATGTATAAAAAAATGAATGATTTATCTATTTCGTGGGCGTATTGTATTCAATGAGCTGTCAAAACCTATAATTTATAGTTTTTTTACTAATGAAATTTCTTAGATATGCGTAACTCGGAGGGTGATGGGTATTTGATTTCAGAATTTATTTTCATTCCTAGAGAATTATGTAGAGTTCATATTTATGAATACCTTATTGTTTCTTATGCTTGAAAGTTTTTCTGTACTTATGGTGGCATGACAGAAATATCAAATATACCGTTCGTGCATAAAATCGGCGTAACTTGCATTTATGGACCTAGGCGTGTTAATAGCCCTCGCTGACGGTGCGTTCCATAAAAGCCTATTTTACGCCCTTGATACATAAATATCATTAAGTGTTCAATCTTCGCATAAACAAACCTTTCATTTTCAGGACTTTTATTGTTCTGGCGTTGTGATTGCTGCACCTGTGATGGCCTGATGCGGAGTCCAAAAGTGCATAATCAAACGATTAAATTACCGAACTCAGCAATGGACGATCCCATCGAGCACGATTACAAAGAACATATTGTCGATACCATTTACATAACCAGATGACACAACGAATACTTGGACGACGAAACGCTGATTTCGGAATCCGAGGAAGATATTTAGAAAAAAAAGGGGGGATCCAATGTGATCTAGAACCAAACTCTACAAGAGAGTTCTGAAGTGTCAATTTGATTCATCTATCATAGAACAGAGGAGATTATTAGGTTATAAGACAGCATAGAAGATTTATGAGGGATTTCTTCCTGGTGCATGACAATGACAATAATAGGCAGTACATTATTCCAAATTTATTATACAAACTGGGTAAAAACAGTTCTGCATAATGTGCCTGAAATTTATTGCCTATATGTTCGAAGATATGAAAATTCACTGACCGAAAATGGTTTGGTATTGCACTTTTGTACTTATTTTGGATTGAGGCACTTTTTTCGTTCATGAAGCTGGTAAATCTTGTAGGCTAAGAACATGTCATTATATATTTTTTATCAAGTCCTTGAGCTTTGAATCATTTTCCAAGACACTCGTACAAGCCTGAGTATAATTCAGATGAAACAAAATTATTATGGCCGTTTTCAGAATCCTGAATACTCGATCAAAAAGCAAAACTGTTCTAAAATATTATAACATATTTGAGAAATATTTGGAAAAATGTACATACTCTATATCCATCTTGAGTGAAGTCATGCGTATGCATTGCAGTAATAAATAATATCACAAAATGAAACACCATATTAATATTGATTTTATGAAGAATGCAAACAAATCTTGAAACTTGGTGGATTCGTCAGTAGCGTTCAGATTTTCTGTCAAACACTTTTGATAACGGAGACCTTTCTTGTAAAGGTGGATTCAAAACTCCGATTTCACCGTCTTCAGAATTTTCGACGAATTTAAAGAATACTCGAATTGACATATGATTCCGCAGTGGGTTTTTTTCATATGTGGCTCTACTGTTTGACACCTCAGACTCTCCTTTGGATTTTTGTTCTTGCTATCCTATGGAAATATATACCGGTCTAATTCAGCAACCAGTGATGCGGACACTATGAAAGATGCAACGAATGTGATTTATTATACAATAGAGATTGTATTTCAGAGAGTTTTGATGAATTAACAAGGATTGTCTACATCTATATTTATCTTTTGTGAAATAAACTTGCTTTATTTTCCCACAGAGTTTAATTTCAACTAATCAGTTCTAACAAATTTTGGTTAGGAGAATATTTTTGTTGTTTTTACCTTACATGATCTGGAAATGGAAAAATATTCTAGAAAATTTATTCAGGGACAAATAAATTAGTTTGCTCCGTTTACCAAATTAGTATTTTTTGGGTAAAATTTTAATTTAATTTGTATGTGACTTATGGTATTCTTCATTTGACCAACGACAAATTAAGCTCAAAATGAATGGAAAGTTGACAACTATATCCGCCCAAGTTCTCAGACTGCACCAGACATCAACTTCAAAAGCTGGAGAAATTTTCCTCCAGAATCCAGGTACAAACCATCAGATAATATGCCAGCTGGACTTCGAAGTGCATTTTGAAGTGGTTATAAACAGCCACAAACGGGCCTCAACTAGAAAGAGATCCATCAGTTTGGTATACTAATGTATAGAGGATGGACGGAAGGGCTGGAGTGGAAGTAACGGGTGCCAGTTTAAGGCTTTCAAAACCCCTAGGCGAAGCCCCAACAATTTTTCAAGCAGAAATCCATGCTATAGAAATTTACGGACAAGAATGCCATGAAAGGTTCTCTAGAGGGCTAAACTCTATTTCCTATCAAACAGCCATGCAGCACTGAAAGCTCCAAAGTCTCAAACTCGTGAGTTTAGACTGACTTGGGACTGCAAACTCTCCCTAAGACAACTGGCTACGAACAATCAGGTTATTCTGATGTGGGTGTCAGGTCACGAGGAAATCAAAGGCAATGAAGAAGCGGACACCCTTGTCAAATTAGGGACAAACACTCAATTTGATGGCCCAGGACACTTCTTTCTAAAGCCCACATTAAGGAAGAATTTCGGCGCTGCGAAGCTGACCAAATCAAGACCCAGTGAAATGAGATAAAATAAGAAAAATGTGTCAGAAAAGATACTGGACGTTTGCAGGGAGTTCCTCAATTAATTCTGTGGGCAACCCTTTTTTTTTACTGAAATAGACGGAAAAGGGTAGACCATTGAAAGGGGCGGGAACAAAGAGAGCAGATGATTGTGGACCCTCTTTTTGAAGAGCTGTAGGTTTCGGGAGCTTGTTCCAATCCGTAGCAGCCCTGTAAAAAAATGATTGTTGATGGAGAGTGCCCCTTGCCGTGTCAATCTTGACAGTAAATGGGCGAGACTGATCAGGGTGCCGAGTTCTTCGGTCGAATGTGGCCAATGGTAAGGTATTTCATTTCTCTGGAGCATCTGCCGTGAAAATATTTGTAGAATAATGTCAGGTCTGCAACTCTTTTTCTATGTTCCAGTGGCTGGAGGGTATATGTGAGGGTTAGATTGTTTATCAACCGAATGGCCCTTCTGTATGGAATATAGAAAACGAAGCGAATGCTTTGGTGCCGATACCCATATGTGCGAGCAATACTCCAGCACTGGTCGGATTTGAGCCTTGTACGTCGTCAGCAGTTATTCAGGAGTAAAGAACTTTCTAGCTCCCCATAGAAAACCCAGCCTCTGGCTTGCTGATTTAGCGATGTTAGCACATGGTCATGCCAAGACATGTTATTGGACACCGTGACTCCCAAAATCGAGATGGAGGGACTTGATTTAGCGGTGTTTCCGGACATTGTGATCGAGTGATCTGAGAAAAAAGTGGACTTTCTTGGAAAACGTAATGGATTGGTTTGTTTTTTGGTGTTGAACTGAACAAGATTGTTGGTTCCTCATTCGACGGTGGCTTCAAGATCTCTATTGATGGAGTCAAACTGTTCCCGCCTGAATCTGTTTGTGTCGGTCAGCGAAAGTGGTCGATAGGATGTAAAAATCGAGACAAGTGTGCTATCGTCTGCGAAGCTGTAGATGGGGTTCGTGATGACCCAGGCAACACAAAGAAGTCCTGAAGATATCTCGGCGATATCTCTCGTGGAAATTCTCGAACAATACACTCTGGCGAGATCTCTGCGAAATCTTGTTGCGAGTACCCTGGGAAATTCTCATTTACATCTCATATCGAGGTCTCTGTGAGCTCGCATGAAAGCTAGCTGTGTGATCACCGCAGGCACCGCCTCTGGCGAGTTCTGTGGGAACTTCGCATATACAGCCTTCTGTGTGGTCTTCAAGAGTTCGCATTGGGAGTTGTACAGGATATCCTAATATATTGAAAAAGAAAAGACGATCTCAATTGAAAATTGAAGAACAATTTTTTTTTTAATTAGAAAAAATCTACGAAGAAAAATTGAAGTTACTTTTTGTAATATCTAACAGAAAACAACTACTTCCCAGCCACTATGGTATGCTGCACCTTGCCATTATCTGATATATAGAATTAATATCACAATAAATATTGTGAAATATCCCTAAATTTTCCCTGAAAAATTTCTATAGTGGAAATATTTGCATTTTCATTCTGATATTTGGATAAAAAACTTTCTCAATCAAGATTGGATAAAAAGTTTTTCAATCAAATATCTAATCGAAATGTAAATCAGATTTCTTCAGGTTAAAAGTTATGGATTTCTCACAATAGTTTTTTCTGTTAGATATAACAAAAAGTAACTTCAATTTTTCATCGTAGATTTTTTATAATTTTTTTTCCATTTTACAATTGAGAATAATGTTCACTTTTTCAACATGAAAAACCTACTAAGAGGTTATCCTGAACGATGAAAGATATAGTTTATGAAGTTTATCTTTAGGATGTTATGGAGTCATTACATCACTAGTTTTGTAATACGCCTCATTACATAACTCAATCGAAACGAAATGAGTTACAAAATAGGCTCTTACCTGATTGGTAGTAGAAAATTTTGAAAAACACTGACAAAATTGGGTTGAGACTTGATTTCAATTTTCTGCTTTTATTTTTTTAATGGGTTGTTTGCCAGATAGATGGTTATTATTATATAATTTGAACATATTTTTTCCGCATGAAATCAATTCTGTTATGCACAAGAAACATAGCTGGAATTTCAAAGAAGAAATAATGATGCATAGTTTTGAAGATATGTTTATTTTTTTGTCATAAATAAATTAAGATAAGGTTTAATGCTACGATATAAATATGGCCATACATATGATTTATCACAATGAAATCACTCAATATAAAAACATTGCACTATTCGAAACTAACCTATTTCATCAGATTCACCCATCGATCTACGTCGAAAAAATGAATCCATCCATAGCAAAAAATTTTCACAGGAAATTGATTTGAGAATGTCTCCAGGAGGACGATCAAGCGTTACGTAATCAGGCTTAGGATGTGAGGGGGCTCAATTTTTTCTTACTTTGCTGACAGCCCATTATAAATCTTACGTATGATAAAAAATAATAATAAATATGTTTCAAAAGTAATAGGTATTATTTAAGATCAATAAAACTATTTCATTATGGTTAAACCGATTTTTTTTGCATATTATTTCTTATTATGAACAAACGAGTGTTGACGTGAATCTACACTACTAAGTATGGTACCCCAGATATACTAATACATTAAACGGCTTGAAACAAGTAAATTACCTTTGTCATCTATTTAACATTTTTATCAATGATTTCATTCGTTCAGCGTAAATGAAAATTGTTTTATGAGATTTCAAAAGTAATTCATCTCAAAAATGAGCTGATTTTTTCATTTTAATTTTGATCTTCAATAAAAGTTTCAAAAGAATCTAACGTCTTATCATTTGGGGAGGGCCTTACGATTTTCTTAATTTCTCTTATACAGGGGAGGGGGGTCTAAAATCACCGAAATTTTGCTTCCGTCACCCAACTATAACATAAGAAGAAAAGTGAGATCAGATTCTGGTTGAAATCATAATCATCCAATTTAATTTTTCCTGTAGAATGCCTAGCCTTACTTGATTCCAGAATTCAATTCACATCGAATATTTCCTAGTACTAAATGAAGCGTTAACGCCTAGATATTTCACAATTTAGCTTTATCTTCAGACCGAACATATTTTTTCACATTATACCGGGGATAATAATATCATAGTGGACTCCCCTTTTCTCCTTTAATTAAGAAGATGCTCAAAGTGGAAAAAATATTTTATATGTCAACAATTATAGGATGTTGCAAATTTAAATCATTTCATAACTGAAGAAGAAAAGGGGGTTTGCCATGTTACTGTCACAACCGTTATAGGTTACTTCGGAAGAAGTTGGGATGAAGTAATATCCATTCAATATTAGTTATTGAATAATTAGTGTAACAAGATATCCTCTGAAGAATGTTATGAAATAAAGAATGATATAACCAGAGTGTTTCTACAAATGGATTCTTATCGTAATTAGTAAATTTTGATTCCACCGCAATTAATTGATTTTCGTTCTGTATCGGTTTCGAATTGAGTAATTCTGTTGAATTGTGGAAATGTTGTGTAATTAGGATGATCACTATCAGCACTGAATAATAAATTAAATTGTTTCATACAAGATAACCGAATGAATGACGACACACAATTTTAATTTGTATAATAACCAAATTCAGTTTTTTTGCTTGTCTTTTCATAATATGGAGATCACAATGATAATGTCCATTCGAAAGTTGCATGTTCTGTCCCCTAGATTGATTTAGTGATGAAAAATTACCTGAAAACCGAGAGATGTGAAATATTCTTCTCAAACATGTTTTTTCCTTATAAAATTGTGAAGTAATCCATTGCTTAAAAAGGAGTGTGTACTTTATGGGGAAAAGGCTCGAAGGCAACTCTTCAATTTAATGGAAAAAGATGAGTGGAATGATGAGAAACATGTTTCGAATCTATCGAGACTCATCTTCAGTCTGAAATCCTAGTTACACAAATTTCCCCTAGAAATTTAGACTGAAGATAAATCTGGATCACCATGTCAATGATCTTTATTACCATAAATTGTGGTTAATTGAGCCTTTTTCCTATAATGTATTTTCTGAAAAAATAATCATACCATCAAAGATCTTGTTGTTATTTAAATAATTCTATGAACCGAATTTTCAAAAGATTGTGAATGCGAGTTTTAATTCATTATTGGCAGTTGATGGGTGGACCAGATAAAACAAAAACTATTACTTATAACTACTGACTCCGTTACCACATAGACACCGGCTGTAGTTTGTCTGAACGGCTACTGAATCTGAAAAAAAAAGAACTACAATACAATACAATTTAATATGTTTATTTCCTGAGGCTTTACAAGCATGGGTAACGTCAAATACAAAAAAGATAAATGAAATGGATGTTTAAAATTAAGTCATAAAAATTAGATGTACATGTAAGAATTCATAGGAGTGGAGAGAATCACATAAAACAAGTAAAAAAAATAATATAAACAATAAAATAGTATACAAGCAAACATTGATGATGTCAAGCAGCCAGATCAGTTTGAAAATATTCATCTATTGAGTAAAAATCATTTTTGTAGAGATTTTCAAAACTATTTTTGAAATTAATTAGATTACAAATGTTCTTAATGAATATTCTAAGTTTATTATACAGGGTTATTCATTGGGAAATGCGCATACAGTGAAGGTAGATGGAGGACACTAAGGTGCTTCTAAAAAAACTATATTTTATGGGTTTATCGTTCTTTATAACCAAGATACGGGGTGATTTATTAATTTCCCCATTTTTTCAATTAATCATAACTTATGAACCACCCTATACATTTTTGTAATATTTGGTTCGTATGTTCTTTGTCCACAGTGATGTCGATTAACATAATGAAAAAGTATTTTTCCCCAAATGGTACTTTTCCAGCTTTAATCCATAAAACGAGAGAACATGCCCGTATTTGGGACAAATTATTATTATCAATGACTAACTTTCAAACACCATGTATACGTAAAAAAAATATCATAACATTTGTTCATTGCGCTACATTTAAAAAAATTATAAAAAGAGGAGAAATGCCAATTCCGAAAAAAGCATAACTTTATTTTAAACAAAAATAATTTAATGATTTTTTTAGCTAGAGCATGATCATTTCTCGACTCTTCTGATGCATTCTTGATAATAATAAAATCAAGCAGTCTGTACGTATTGTTTAATTTAGTAAATAATATACTTTTTTGTGTCTAATTCTTTTCGTTTAACTTAATACAATTTGTTGCAACGTTATTTTTGTTTAAAATAAAGTTATGCTTTTTTCAAAATGGGCATTTTTCTCTTTTTTATGATGTTTTTCCAATGAATAAATGTTATGATAATTTTTTTACGCATACAAGGTGTTCGAAAGTTAGTCATTGATAATAATAATTTGTTCAATAAGGTTGGGATCCATAAATTAGGAGAATAAGAAATAGTTGATGATTTTATGGATTAAAGCTGGAAAAGTACCATTTGATGATTTTTTTTTAATTTCGTGCCACTTCATTATCGAAACATCTAGATTTGACTCAAGTTAATAAGTAAAAAAGTTTTATGCGGAAACACCGAATACTTACTTACTTGATATACAGGAAACTTACTTATTATTTTTTTTAAGTCCGGACCTGGAATAGGATTTTTTTATTATGTTAATCGACACCACTGTAGCCAAAGAACATACGAACGAAAAATTACAAAAATATATTCGGTGGTTCATAAGTTATGATTAATTGAAAAAATGGGAAATCAATAAAGAACGATAAACCCTTGAAATATAGGTTATTTAGAAGCACATCGGTGTCCTCCATCTACCCTTACTGTATGCGGATTTTCCAATGAATAACCCTGTATAATTTTATAGACATGATATGAGGTCTGTTAGATACAGAAGTTAATTTGTGAGTATAACCAGCAGCAAGGCGAGTATCTCTTTGCTGAAACTCTTGGAAGTGTTTCTTAATGTAAGTAAACAATTCAAAATATACATGATATCACAGTTAGAATTCGTAATTTAGTAAATAACTGCTTACAAGAATCACCATATTTTTTAAAACAAATGGTTCTCAATATTTTTTTGGAAAATAATTGAATCTACTGCAGTTACCGTAGCAGACAAAGCAATAATTTAGACTTGAGTGAACATAGGCATAGTAATAACTTAGTAAGATATTGATGTGGACAAAATTTCTAAGATTCCAAATAACGAAACAATATATGGATAATTTTTTGGAAATAGAGTCGTTATGGTCATTCAAGGATAATTGTGAGTCAATGTTCAACCCTAGAAAGCTAATTGATTTTTCTGTAGAATAGATTCAGTATTGGTTCTTACCACTATACTGCAGTCCATTTCTCTAAGAGAGAAAACAATGGTATTAGTTTTGTTGCTATTTGGTACCAAATGATTGCTAAGAAAGATGACACCGTTCATACAAAAAATGACACTGTACCAAAAGTGGAATTTGATGTATCAGTAATTAAAAATAATTTCTTCAAAATAATCTCAACCAGGATTTACTTTCTATAAATCTGATAAAATTAGCTTTCTTGGCCTTCACCAGTGTATTGTAATTCATACCGTTTTATGCCTCAAAATTGAAGATTGATGTAACTGTACCGGAAATATTGCAATCTCATTCAGTTTAATTTACATTGCAATTTACTAGATGCAATCTCAATGGCACATAAAAATCAATGAATTGTAAAAAAAACCAGAAGGATACTTTATGAATTCAGATTATTGACAAACATGGTCAAGGTAGCATATTCATTTAACCGTTCTTGTTATAACAATACATTTATTGTCCCAAGAATTATACATGTTTATAAAAAAAAACTCAACTATCACAGACATATACACAAATTTATATTCTAAAGTGAGTTAATGAAAATTCAATAGTAATGAGAGATCAATGTTCAATAAATTGTTACGGATATCACTAAAATACCCTGGGTGGTTGCCGATGACATCATGCTCCTCATGTTCGAGAAACGGTGGCAAATATGTAATGCTGCAAATGTTCGATAACTGCCCTCCGAAGACTCGAGAAGAAATCCGACCGTTAGCGATGACGTTATGAACCATTTCCGATCTCCACTGTTCTGGAAATTTCGGCCGTCCTATATATAGCGGGTCATATGCGATAGGCGAGTCAGTCAGAAGTTAGTCCTGTGAATTTTGTTATGCATTGCAATTGTGAACAAGTATTGTTGTATTATTGTGTTGTATTTCAAAATGTAATAAACGGACGAATCTATTGGAATATTCTTCGAACCCCAGTTTCGTAACAATATATTTGTCGCGGGGTATAATTTTTTCGTATTTCTTTCCACAAGAAACAGAAGAAATTAACTTCTGAATGCATTGGAAGAGAAAATAATGCATTATATACATTATTCAAATAAATAGTGAAATCAGAGTGTTTCAGTATCTCCAGATCATCATAACTACTATTTTTTCATATGTGTGGAGTGGTGACATATGCATACAGGTTCCTTCGAAATTGTGTCTAACGTTCTTCAAGAAATACAGAAATAATAAAGCTCTAGAATACTTGAAGTTCGAAATACTATGTTGCCGGATTTCAAATATAAAATTATAATAGTAATAAGACATTTTTTTTTTATTGGTGCCCCATTTTACCCATTTGAAGCACGCCTCAGCTTGTTTAAATCGAACTTTCAAAAACGCGCGTTTTTTAAAGTTACCATGGCAACATCAAGAAATCGAGTTGTCTAAATGACAAATTTTTCATTATTGATCTGACAGGAGTACCTTGTAACGTCAAATAAAATATTACTAACAACTCGTTCATTTATATGTGATACCTCTTGCTCTTCCATCCATTTGATGAACTTTTCATATTCTTTTTTATATATATCAGTGGATTTTCGCGGTATTAACCGCGATTCTGCCTCACTATTCACATCACGAATTCAACCTTTTGCATTATTAGTTCTTATTTCTATTTTTTGTAGTAATAATACCAGTATATATGATTTCAAAGTGCACCAATAAATAAAAATAGCGTAAAGTATTCGTGGATAACTGGTCTCAAAAACACTTGCTCTATTGATCTGTAAATTCACAATCAAAACATATTAGTTAGCTAAAAAATTATAATTTATTTTTGAATAACACGGCTGCGCCGTCGTGCTTGAAAAATCGCGCGTGTTTTATCCACTTATACTTTGATATACCATTATTCCCAAGAAACTTAGAGGGGAATATAATAATATAAATATGTACTAAGTGATTTTTTTGAAAATTTTGATTTCACCATCTTATGAAAGTTTTTATACTACTTAGTAACTCATAATATTAGTGATCACTCCTTCATAGAAAATTGACTTCTTAGAGAACGTAGATCTGATTTTTCTAAATATGTTTAACTCGAATTATAATTTATGTATATTGAAAACAATACAGGTTCCAATATTGAACCTTGCGGTACTCCCAAACAATATTCTAGTATGAGGTTAAACTATTTTCAATGTACACAATGCCTTCTATTCCTGAAATGATTTTGAAACCAGAAAAATGCACGTATCAATGGTTAGTATACCACCCTTTTTATTCTCATCTAATTCTTACTGAATGTTAGAACTAATAACTAATGCAGTACTCTCTGTATCGCCAGATCTATGAAAACCATTGTGATAATGTATTTACGAGCTTTGTCGCTGAATGAAGAGACTTAGTTTTTTCGTAGTAAAGCGAACATTTTGCGATCCAGCCTTGATTTGCAAGTTTATTATTCAGAAACTAATCGACCGATCTGAAGCTGCTTAAACAAAATCATAATACTTTTTTTTATGATTCTGAATAAAATTCATTTCAAGGAAAAAAATCTGTCATTTCCATAAGTTTTGGATACGTTTCCTTAACTATTATAAGATTCCAACAATTTTTAGCGTCCAATAACAAATCTTCAAGTATTCATGGAAACAAGATATTTCAATGAAGAGTGTTAATAATGCGCATTTCATATTCATTATGAAAATTTTCATTATTTATTGGATTGATTTCAGATATAATATTTCTTATTTGAGGTTCATATGCTTACCGAGAATTGTCCTTATGAACTTGTGACACATCTCTTGACAATGAGGATCTCGTCGATTCTTGTGATATCGATCGCGAGAAGCTGTGTTCATTAGTTCCTCCATTTTTCTTGAAAGGGTATCTCCATGGACTGGGTTCTAAATGGAACTGCTGATCTTTCGTCATCACAGGGCTTCTGTTTGAATCAGCTTCTTCCCGGCCTCTTGAGTTCAGTCTTCTGTTATAAAATAATTGCAATCGTGAATTGTGGGAAGAAAATTTCAAATGAGAGTAGAATCGAGGTAAGCGATTCCAAATCCCAAACAAAAGACAAAAGAAATAAATTCATCAGGATTCCGCGTAGAATTTGAAGAAATATCTTTTTCAATTGATTTTCACTAAACTGGGAAATTACAGGACATGTAATAGGCCTTTTCATTTAGATGATTTTTTAAGGCGCATGCGCTCGTTTTGAGACCCAAAGTCTGATTGGCTATTGGGAAAGTGAATAGCCATTGGTTAGTTTTGAAACAACAATTTGAGATTAGCTTAGTTCAAAATTAGCGGTATTTTCACATTATGTCAACAGTCAACTTCATGGCAAATGCACCTGCATACATTGGCGTTCGTAACTTTCTTTGTAGGTTAAGTACTTATTGCCTATTTTATACCGCCAAAAATCTTTCATTCGTAGATAAAATAATGTACACGAATATTTTCTAATGGTGAGTTTTCTTCTCCATGTAAATTCAAGTCAACTATCCATAAGAAAACTCGGAATTTTTTTATTTCCTTTAAAAAAAAATCAACGTCAATGCCGTTGGGTCTGACAGGTAAACAAAGTTAGTCATTTGTCATCTAAATGAAAAAGCCTATTATACATGTATAGATATATAGATAAACGGTTACGTCCCGAATAGGCAGTATTTCTAGGGAACTGTATGATCTTGGTTACTCGTTTGAATTTTCAATTGGTATTTCAATAAACGAAGATAAAAACTTTATTTCCTATCATTCAGGAGTTCCTTGAGAAATAATCGAAATGGAATTTTCTCATTGCAGTTTGTTTTTAAGATATGAACGAAGGAAAAAATATAAAATGTTATTTTCCAACCTCAAAATTCTTGAACTGAAGGAAGCTGATGGATCCTCCAATTTGCTGCCATCGCTTGATTTCTTCTTCTGGAAGCGTTTTCCCCGGCTGTCCTCGATTATAATATGTCTATCGTAGGGTGTGTCGTAATTCACTTCGAGAATAGTCGAGAAGCTATGGGGGTATATGATCTCCACCCCAGTTATGATGACCCCTGCTGTGAGGCATATTCCTCCTGGAAAAATATACTGGGTCCAGAAATATTCTATACAGTGTAAAACACTTAAGATGAAGACACCTCTGTATTTAAGTCATTTTAGAAAGCAGAGATTTGATTTTTGGTACAGACGTAGACCTTCATGGGCCGCACTTTTCGCAATACTCAGCCCGAGTGACAGCCTTCAACCCAGCCTACTGCGATCCCGCGAAAAGGGCAAATTCTCGATATTTTGCTTCGCGTTGGAGATACCGAAAAAATTAATTTGAAAAAGTTGCTTAGAAATCGATTTTGACCCTACAAACCGAATTTCAACGCAAAATTCGAATTTTGAATTAATGGTTCTGAATAAGAAGCTACAGAAATGATAAAATAGTCAAAATCAATGAAATAAAATCATTTTATCAAATATAAGTTATTCGAATTTAGTCTCCTTTACCAGCTGTCTCCAATTTTGAGGAATTTTTCAATTTTCTGTTGAATATGATTGGTTGCGAATTATACCATTTGCCTAATTTTGGATGGAAAATCGTCATTCTCAATGTTTCAACGAAGTCTCATATTTTGTGTTTCAACAGTTTTCAATTTAAGGCTAGAGTGTCATGGAAACAAATGAACTATTTATACCAAATGTCTGTTTGAAAGTAAATGCGTCAAAAACAGTAACAAAATGCCCATTGAACGTCTCAATTTACGAGAAAAAATTGAAATAATGAGGTTATTTGGTGATGGTGCTCGAAGTAGCAGACAAGTTGCTCATGAATTCAACAGAATCTGCAACGAAATCGTATTCGACATGGAACGGCAGCCTCCGTGAATAAACTTTTTACTCAAACCGAAAGTGTATTAAAGAATCGTCCAGCTATTGACAATCCATATCGAAATCGAAGGTACCATGTTGATGATAATATCTTAGCTTCAGTTCGTGCCAATCCCAAAATTATTTGCGTGAAAGGTCTGAGCAATTAAATTTGAATAGAGAGAAAATCACAAGATGTCTCGTTCGTCATAAAATCAAACCTTTAAACCAAAGTTCTTGCACACATTGAAAGAAGGTGACGACTATAAACGATTAGATTACTGCTATTGGACACAAGAAAATTTTTTAAATGATAGAAAAGAAATATTTTTTTCACTGATGAGGCTATTTTCACTACCAATGGAATAGTATCTGAAAAATTGCAGATACTGGTCTACCAAAAATCCCCACTTGGTTATAAACTGTAAGGACCAATACTCTCAAAAAGTTAATGTATGGTGTGGTATTTCAGGCGACAGAATAATTGGACCGTTTTCTTTCAATAATATCATGAACGCTAAACGAATATTGAATTTTTTTGATAATTAATTATGGGAAATCATTGAAAATCTACCCCTCAATGTGCGACAAGAGATGTACGTTCAGCTAGACGGAGCTTCCGTTCATAATTCTTGGATGGTTCGAGAGTGGTTAAACGAATATTTTCCATTACGTTGGATTGGTAGAAATATCCCATATGAACAATGGCCTCCTCGCTCTCCTGACATAACACCAATTGATTTTTACTTCTGGTGAACTGTCGAAAATAAGGTTCACAAGTCTAGGCCACGAAATCGACAAGAACTTTGTGGGAGAATAAGGCAAGCCTGCCTTGAAATAAGTATTCCAGAACTTAGGAGAGTCGCCAATAAAAATAGAAAAAGGATTGAAAAATGTATCAGAATTGAGGGCGAACCAGTTGAGAGAGACAATATTTGAAACTGACTTCCAATATTAGTGTTTATTTCATTTCCTGTTCGAATTCGGTTCAATAAATAGTTTTTCATTAATTGTCATTTGATTTTGATCGATTTTATCGTCTTTGTGGCTTTTTACTAATAACTAATAATCAAAATTTGAATTTTTCCATAATGAATATTAGGTTTTTTATTCTTATTCCTACATAATGACGAATTTATTGTTTTCGTAGCTTCTTATTCAGAACCATTAATTAAAAATCGCACTTGAATATAAAAATAACAAAAAAAATCAAAATTCGAATTTTGCGTTGAAATTCTGTCAAAATCGATTTCTAAGCAACTTTTTCGAATAACTTTTTTCGGTATCTCCAACGCGAAGCAAAATATCGGGATGAGTATTGCAAAAAGTGCGGCCCATAAAGGTCTACGTCCCAAAAATTATTATTATTATTATTAAAATCTGAAAGTTGATTGATCTCAAATTCGTAATACACGTTTTTAAAAACCCCTCAAATATAACAGAATTCGTCCGCCATTTTTGAGCCGACATCTTGAACTTTCAACGTACGAAGTATAGATCGCGAGAACCATGTTCGTATGTATGAAAAGACATGTGAAGTACAAGATAATCAAGTTACAGATTTCTTCCCAACCAACAAACTCTCAATAGAGCTAATTCAGGCGTGTTGAGAATTCTGAAATACTTGAGAAATATATATTCCATTGAAATAGTTATAAAAAAAATTAAAATGTGGTGTGATGAGAATATGCTGACACTGCATATTTCGAAAACAAACTTGATAACATTCAAATGGGACTTAGATCGGGTAATTTTAGGATATCAACTGATTACGTGTAAACATGTTACAAAATTCCTAGGCATACACATTGACAGTACTTTGATATTTGAGTCTCATATAACAGCTCTCAAAACAAACTATCATCAGGTTGTTATGTGGCCAATGTTATCTTCCGTGAACTTGGTCTGTCAGCTTCACTAACTGCCTACTACTCGTGTATCGAGACCCATTTAAGGCATGGAATTCCATCCTGGGAAAGTTGTAGTCAAGTTATATTCAAAGTTGATAAAACAAGAATGTATAATGTTTCTTAGTAAAGGTAGAGGAATAAAATGGTATTTTTGATTTTTTCTTGGATTTCAAACACATTTTCTCAATAATTTTTTTCGATATATTGATTTGTTGAAATTATAAACAGGATGTTCATAAAATCAGATGTGGAATCATCTGCGACTGAAAGATAAACTTTAGTCACTATCTTCCATCGTCAAGATAACCTCTTGTGGGGTATTCATGTTGAAAAATGAAACATTCTCAATTGAATATTGATAGAAAGACTTTTTTTTTTTTTTGTGAATTGAAAAATCCACGATTAAAATGAAGTTATTTTTTGTGAATGTCTAACAGAAAACAACTACTTCCCCGGCTATCAATATTCAATTGAGAATGTTTCCCTTTTCAATTTTTTCGATATCTTGTCAATTTGACCCATTTTTCGGCACCACAGACAACTTTTTTCAAATTCCCGCCAAATCTGATGTCACGTGGTATAAGTCGCAACGGATTTTTTAGTTGTCAGACATGCAGAAACGAACCGCTATTAGAGTTTTTCAGAAATTAGAATAACAATTTTTTTTCCATATGTAGCCAACTTTATGACAGACACTGTATATACCGGGTGACACGGAATATCGGACCACCCCTGTAACTTCTGCATTCGTGAACGGATTTTTCTGAAATTTGGTACAGTTATATAAGCATCCATTTCGGAATTGATCACATTACAATCCAATATGGCGCACTTCCGGTTTTTCTGGAAATGCCAGTAACTTTGTTTCTTCAAACGTAACACCCTGTATATTTTTACATATTCAAAACAAGTCCAAACTTATGTCAAATGTAATTTTTTTCAAACAATTGAAATTAAAATTGTTTTTTTATTTTACCTCGTGGATAAAGGAGATTTGGTCGAAGCTATTCACAATGAGTCGCAAATAACAGAAAACCTAATTTTTTTCTGAAAAATTATTTTTTGTGTCACTGGTTAATCAATTCAGTCACATCACATTTTGATCAAAAATTCATTATTTTCTAATGGAACCCCTATGGGCCACCTACCTGTCTCTTTAGAACATACATTAAGGAAAAAAATTACATATCATTTTTGTATTTCGGTGCAGCAACAAATTGTATTAATTCAAAAATCTACAACTAGTTCATGAGTTTCCTTGCAGTTCGAACAATTGTTCAACTTAGTAAGCTGTGGAAAACAACATTTCTGAATCTTGTCAACTATTTGTGTGAGTTATACTTATAAGCACGATAATGATGTTTTTTTGAAATTCTTCTACCGTTTTCTCGACTTACATTTTGAGACATTCTCCGTAAATTGATAACATATCAACCTGTTCACTTCTTGTGAACCTATAATTTTTATTTAACATTTCTACTAAACTAATTCTCGGAAGTTAACTAATTTTCGAGAGTTGAGATGAAAGATGACAGCGAAACACAATTAGTTAACAAGATTCAGGAATGTTGTTTTCCACAGCTTACTAAGTTGAAAAATTATTCGAACTGCAAGGAAACTCATGAACTAGTTGTAGATTTTTGAATGTACACAATAACAAATTGTGTACAAAAATACAAAATACCAAAATACAAAAATGATATGTTATTTTTTTCCTCAATAAATGTTCTAGAGAGACAGGTTCTCAAGAAATGTGCCCCCGAACTAACACCTGTTCTTTGCAAGTTGTTCAACCACTCTTACAATTTGGGGGTATTTCCGTCCAATTGGAAAATTGCAAGAGTACAGCCAGTCCCTAAAAAAGGCAAAAAGGCCTTACCTAGCAACTACAGACCTATCGCACTGCTTTCTTTTATTTTAAAGTTCATGGAATAAGCTATCAACATCGAGCTCATGAAATATCTGGAAGACTTAGGAATTGTCAACGATAGGCAATATGGCTTCCGCCATCAGAGATCAACTGGTGACCTCAGCACGTCTCACATATATGGCAGCTATCTATTGAAAAGTATGGAGAAACTTTAGCTGTGGCATTAGATATCTCCAAGGCGTTCGATCGAGTTTGGCACCAGGGACTCCTCGCCAAGCTTCCGTCTTATGGCTTGCCCCCTCAGCTGTGTTCTCTGCTTGCTAGTTTTCTCTCGAACAGGTCTCTCCATGTAGTGGTCGATGGAGTTTCATCTGACACTCTACTCATAAGTGCTGGTGTTCCGCAAGGATCTATTCTCGCACCAACACTATTTCTACTTCACATCAATGACCTGTTGAAAGCAACTTCATGTCCAGTACACAGCTTTGCCGATGATAGTACCCTCCATACCGCTTTCTCTTCCAGGGCCCCTATATCAGCCCGTGAAACCAGAAATGAACGAGGAAGAAATGTTAATAATATAAATATGGACTTAGCACAATTCTCGAGTGGGGATCTAATAACTTGGTAGAATTCAATGCAAACAAAACACAAGCATGTCTTTCTCTAGAAAAGCCGATCTCACTGTGCCTAACATAACTTTGTCAGGAGTAACCATACCACTGAAGTCATCCATATCGATGCTTGGTATTACTATCAGCAATAACCTTTCCTGGGAAAATCACGTGAGGTACATTGCCAAAAGTGCATCCCAAAAACTTGGTTTTTTGTTTCGTGCCAAGAGCTATTCCACCCCCACTCAGCTGCTTATGATCTATAAGGCACAGATCCGACCTGTCCTGGAATACTGTTCCCATATTTGGAGCGCGGCACCTAAACATATCCTGAGGCTATTGGATTCTGTCCAAAAAAGGGCAATTCGTGTCGTCGGTGATGTCTCGCTTACAAACTCGCTCACTTGTCTGGAACACCGTAGAAAAGTTGGCGATTTGTCTCTATTTTATAGATATTTTCATGGGCGATGATCTTCTGAAATATCAACAATCGTTCCTGCTTTGGCAGTCTCTTCGAGATTAACCCGTCAAGTTCAGTCATCACACCCCTTCGTGGTCACTTTGGAGACCTGCAGAACATCACTTTCCAAAGACTCGTTCATCCAACGAACAGCGAGGCTTTGGAACTCATTGCCTAGGGAGGTGTTCCCCGAGGCATACAACCTCCAGAAATTTAAGAAGAACACCAACTCCTACCTTCTTTCCCTTGGTTCCACGATGTTCTCTGAACATTACAGGATATCCCTTTTCGTGGGAACCAGAACATAAAAAAAAGGTAGGTGGCCCATAGGGGTTTCATTTGAAAAAAACCAATTTTTGATCAAAATGTGATGTGACTGAATTGATTCATCAATAAATGACACAAAAAATAATTTTTCAAAAAAAATTATGTTTTTCTGTTATGTGCGACTCATTGTGAATAGCCTTGACCAAATCTCATTTATCCACGAGGTAAAATAAAAAAAGCAATTTTAATTTCAATTGTTCCAAAAAAATGACATTTGACATATGGTTTGGACTTGTTCTGACCTGTTGAACTTGAATATGTAAAAATATACAGGGTGTTCCATTCGAAAAAACAAAGTTGCTGGCATTTCCAGAAAAACCGGAAGTCCGCCATATTGGACTGTAATGTGATCAAATCCAAATGGTTGCTTATATAACTGTACCGAATTTCAGATAAATCCGTTCACGAATGCAGAAGTTACAGGGGTGGCCCAATATCCTGTGTCACCCGGTAACAGATTTTTTTTTTATAATTTCATCATGATTTTTTTTAAATGGCCAAATTTTTTCTAGGATCAGATATTCAATAACATTGTCTTCTTGCAGACGAAACAAAAATGTGTAATTTTTCGACTCATGAAGAAAGCAAATATATTTATTTTCAAGAAATATATCGAAATGCCAGATATATGACATTGGATCAATGAATCAATCAAAATATTAATATTCATCTACATAAAACTAATTCCGATGAAGGAAAAACCAACCCAATTTCTAGCTATTTGGACACATATTACATAAATAACCACAAGAAATCAAGAATTCAACATTCACAAATTTTGAAAAAACTTGTCAACTCTTTTCAGTATAATGATAACCATGAATATTAAAATCTTGTTATTAGTGGTTATTTGTAATGTTTGAAGCTTCAATCCCTTTTTCTGGCTAGAAGTTAAGTCAAATGAAAAATATAGTGAGGGAATGTGTTTGATGACATACCTGCAATCCAAATCAACCAATAACACCAACCAAATTCGAAATTGAGCTTGGTCCCTTCGACGTGTATAACCAGTGGGGTTTCTGGTAACATTCCGAAATATCCACAAGCAGTTGTGAGGAGCAGGAAACCACAAACAGTCATCAGGAGTGCTCCGTATCGGGGAACCACGATCAACATCAAGTTCATGAGCAACCATATGGCAAATGAAGTCCTGAAAAAAACGGATCAGTTTGTCACCGTTTCATATGTAGGGACAATATAGTCGAATTAGGGTAGAAAAATGTTGAAAAAATGCATAAAATTCATATTTACTATCCGTTGCATGTACCTATAGATACAATAAAGTCAAATTGGGCAAGTTAAATGCTCAAAAAATGCATAACAGTCAAATTCCGCCATACGAGTCCAAACTTATACCTCATCCATATTTTTCCGATAAAATATCTTATTGTAAAAAATTAGAGCACCTCGTTCTATTAGTTTCATCCACATTTTTGGTCATTTCATCAAAACAAAGGGTCCATTTTAGTAAACTTCACAAGTTTATTCAACAAAAGAAAATTGTTATATAACTAAAATGTCACCCTCGCTAAATTTAACCACCCAGTGGCACGGCCACTTGACAAATGACGTCATACCTACACAAGACAGATACAATTTTTTTTCAATCCCAGATGTCTGCAGTTTATGAAATCAACCTTTTCATGAATTACCGTTTGACATTCAACAAAAAAATCAAAAGAATGAAACTGTATGAAAGTACATCATTGTGACCCACTTCAGATTCCTCCCCGTTAACATTTTCTTCCTGAGTGCTTTATTAGGTAGCTGATAAGTTGGCGAAAATCGAAAGTGAAGTGTGATAAAACTGAAACCGTTATTATACGTTCAACAGTCTGAGTGTATTTTGTAACAGTTGGTAATTACCTATAATGCACCTATCAGTTGTTATCTACACTGGGCGGACAATAATAAATGGAAATAATTATACAGGTTGTTTCGAGAATTGTTTGATGTTTGTACTAGTGATGTAGCGAATATTCGTATTCACGAATATTCGCATATTTCTGGACATTCGCATTTGCAAAATTCATGCGAATATGAACGTCAGAAAAATAGTAAATGTGTAAATAATATTAGGTACACTCTAACCTCAAAAATGGACAGATGTGATCGGAGAATGCTTGTGCTAATAACTTTATAAATAATGTATCTGAACATATAGTATTGCACTAGTGAAAAATATATAAAATGCAAAAATAGAATTATGAAACCTTGGATAACTAAAGGATTACCGGCATCTACAGTGTCATCCTCAAAGTATGCACCATAAGGAAAACTTATTTATCAAGGTTTTTCGACAAAAAGTTATTCTTGTAAAAGTTTGTGCATCCCCTCAAACTAGACATGCATCAACAAAATAAAGTAAAACACATGTAAAATACGAGGAGCCTTAAAAATTTGATTTTGAGACATGAGTAAAGTACTCTTATTTTGAAAAATCTCGGGAAATGTTAATTAGAAAAGTTGTTCAGCATTGAAAAATACATCTGATTTGAAGGCATGGCCATCTAAGTAAAGTTTAATTTTTTCACCCATTTTTTTGAAATGGGGATTACGAAAAAAAAATTGCTAAAACGATAAATAGACAACATCCTGTATACGACGGTTTATTCAAAAAGTCTGTAATATTACAAATTACCCAACTATTGTGTTAACCACGGTCAACTTTTTTTAAGAGTAAATTTTGACGTATCCTATATCATGTATTTGATCACAGGAGGCTCAATAAAATTATTATTGTTATTAAATACAAGGAAACTCCGATAAAAATGTTTGATTTTAGATTCAATTATAAATGGAGTTTGTCAACAAATTTAATGTACCCTAGCGAAACCCAAAAAACAGTGTCAATATAAATAGTGCAGGTCAATCCTTTGTTAAAAATAGGTGAATACAAAATTGAATGAAAAAAGTTTTGATGTACGAAAAAACAAATTTGGATAAAGAAATTTATACGCCTCTTAGAGTTTATTTTGTCAATAAACATTCATTTAACTTGATTGTATAAATATCTAATAATATTATCATAATCTTATATATTATAGGTTTCTCATTCATAATATTCATATTTCCAAAGAGCACCAGTAAAACCAAATAATGAACTGATGTGAAAGTATTGATACATGTTTCTTGATATGGTTTTTCCACAGTCTGAAAATGGAAATATAATCAGGAAAATCTATACAAGTGTAGAAAGGACAAACGAATTAGTTTACCCCGATAAATTAACGCGTTCACCAAATTATAATTCCTAGAAAAAATTATTTAATCAGTCAGTAACTTGCCGTATTCTGAATTTGCCTATCAAAAAAATAGTGAAAATTCAAAAGATACTTTTTTTTATAGTTTTTGATTGAAGTTTCGGGGACTATATCTGCCCTGTTCTCAAAACCTCTATCTCCTTTAATTGTTTGAATAATTTGGCCTTTTTCTCTTGCAGAGTCTTTTTCGCTTTTTCAAATTATCTCAATTGAGATCTGCCAAAAAAAAATTGAAGTGACATATTGTTCATTTGATATATGGGGTGTTTTCCAGATCAGTTTATTATCATTCTGCCATTTCTCACTTCTTCTCTAAGTAGGGGTAACCTGGTCCATTTCAACAGAATTTGTTGAAAAGCAGTTGTTATTGGAAGAAGAATACAGGACGTTCCTTTAATTTTCTCCTATCTTGATGTGGTGCTTTCATCAAGATTTTCGTCCTATTCCATTCAATCGTATGATCGCCATTGGATGTGAGGATATGTTCTGCAATTTTTGATCCGGTTATTTGTCGATTTGTGATAAATCTTTGATGATCACTTTGGCGCACTTCTAATGGTCCTGACGTTTCACCTATATAACTATCACCACACGAACATGTTGTAAACACAGTTTTTGGTGCTTTCTTTGGCATTTTTTTGTTTTGTTTGTGTTATTATAGATCTCAGTGTGTTTGTTGTTCTAAATGGTGTTCTCTATGTCCAATCCGTTTGATCATCTCAGATAATGCGGGGACATTAGGTATTATGTTGGTTGTGAAATGAGTAGGTGGTGGAAGTACTCCTGTTGGTTGTGTTAATTGGTTGTTTGATGGATTGTTGTTTTCAATATCAGTGATAGTTTTTTCCACAAACTGATCCGGATATGCATTTTCCCTGAGAACAGCTTTTATGAGGTTTATTACTTCCTGTAATTGCAAACTGTTTGGGCTCGATTATGGAGACATTTAACTATGCCTTTTTTCACACTGGCATGATGGTTTGAGTTGTAGTGTAGATATATATTGGTATGTGTCTTCTTTCTGTGTTCAGATGTTTCCATTCGGAATGATGATTTTTGGATCCTGACAAGGGAAGTTGGTTATTTTGTTCTGATTCTAACGTGAATTTGATCGTCGGTTCTTGGCCGTTTATATAGAATAGAATAGAATAGTGTTAACATATGAATTACAGGTTACAGTAATTGACTACAAGTAGCAAATAAGCACATGAATGTCCCACTGAAGTTGACACTTGTTTGTGGGATGGTTCACATATGTGTACTAAAAGAAAAATGATCCAAGATTTTTTTTTATTCTTCTTCACTTCGATTCCAGACAGCGAAAACATCATCCACGTATCTCCACCATACTTTCAGACCATTGTGGAAAATTTCAACGAAGGATTCTTCAAAGTAATCCATGAATATATTACTTGAAATGGGTGACAAAGGAGAACCCATCGCCATACCAAACTCTTGTTGATAAAATTCGTTCTTGAATTGGAAATATGTTTTTTTTTTGTACAAAATTTGAGTAATTCTATGAGTTTTGTTCTTGTCTTCAGTGATGTGTCATTTTTGTATCTTTTTTTTCACGATTTCCAGAGTTTTATCAATAGGGACATTAGTAAACAAACTTTCGACATCAAAACTTACTAGGAGATCTCCATCTTGAATTTGTAATTCATTCAATTCCTCTAGAAAGTGAGGGGTATTCCTTATGAAACTATTTCCATTTCCAGATAGTGGTTTCAGTAGGTATCTAGCGAGTTTTTGCGAAGGAGATCCAATGGAACTTACAATAGGGCGTAGAGGATGATTTTATAGTTTAGTTAACAAATATTTTTATGTGGTGTTCTTTAGGATATGCTGTCTTCCTAATGTTTTGAGTGACTTAATGGGTTTGTATCATTCCTTCTGTCTTTTCAAATAAGCTCATACTTCCAAATACCCAACAACATGTATGTTGGACTTGATATCAACATGGGGTAGTGCAGAAAATTCGAATTGCTTAGCCTGTACGTGTACGTGGTCTCATAGTGAATACATCGTATTTCACATATTGATTTGGTATTTCACTTAGGGAAACAGTGAAGACTCTATCGTTGTGGTTACTATATCAAATAAAATCTTCAGACAACAAAAATGGAATTGGAGGAATAAACTCACCATAACATTATTATTGCAAAATAGCCCGCAGCTCGGTATTGACCACCCCAGGCTAGTCCCTCTTGCCCTATGGTGAAATATTCGGCTACAGTCAAGATGGGAAATGGAAGTCCTCTCACCAATGCTTCTCTAAAACTAGTGCCCATCTGGTAGGAGTCCAACCACATGAAGCGTTCATTAAAATCTATGTCAGTCGTCCAATTGTTGCTATATCCTGAAAATAATTAACAATTGTATCGAGAATTAGGAAATAATATTGTCTAACAATAACAGTGTCCGAAATATTAAAATATTGGACGGTTCGTGTTGCGTTCGGAAAAAAAAACACAGATCTTTCCGAAAGATTGTTAAGTATTTTTTCATCTTCCGCATAGAAAGTATCGATTATCGTTTCACTTCATTTCTAAATCTTGTTTTGGATGTTTCATATCTCACCTTGTAGAGTTATATTTACATGCTTAAGTCCTATATAAACACCGATATCAGCTACCACTTTTTCTGTAGAAAATGCCCTGTAGGTGCTTACTGTTGTTGCCTTTGAAACATGCCATGAAGAACCATAAACTGTAACTGAAATATTATAATATAAGAGAGTTATAACTCTCACATCAATTACAGAATTGCTCATGTGATTTTCATTTCAATCGCTAGATTTGTGCTGAAAAACTGCGTTATTTCTTGAAAAATATTCATATTGTGGATTGGCGCAGTTGGTAGGATAATCGCCAATCGATTATTTACTGGACAGTTCAGTATGGAAAGGCATAATATATTTTTGTTGGTAATTGTCGTCAAGTCAACAATGGTAAATGAAAAACAAATGCATATAAAATTCAATTTTCAACTTACTCAGTATGGTGGCACCAATGAAAAGGCTCAGAGTCACAGCGCAAAAAGTCGAACATCTCTGAAATTCAGAAAAAACATTCGAATACACTGTTTTCTACAAATAACTGTTTTTTTTTTCTCGTTATATGGTACTATGTTGTTTTCTTTCGTGGCACAGTATCAAAACTATTTTAATTTCTAAGTACCCTACACCTCTCCAAAGAATTCCCCCTCAAAAAGATTCATTAGTTATGAAAAACGAAATATGATATACAGTGCTTCTCAAAAGTCCCCTCCACCCCTCTTATTTTTGGAACGATTATACATAAACAAGTGAAATTTGGAAACTGAATATTAAAGGTTGTAAACTTCCCTACTAGTGATGATAGATGACGAAATCGTGACCAATAATTTTAAATGGAACCCTACGGCAAGCGACACCTCTTTTAAAAGGTATCGAAAAAACCTATTCAATGATACTAATTTTGTTTATGTTTATGGCAGTTTTGGCAACTCGCTTTTAAAAAACGCAAAGCTGTGATGAATTAAATCAGTTAATACTAAAATTCCAAATTCAAGCTCCGCCTCTGGATAGTTGTCAAATAAGCTGACGTTTTTGTTAGTCTCCCTAACTCGACATTTTTGTAATTGTCCAAGTTTTTGTACTTTTAATAATTTGTATATTGTTGATCAAACGTTTGACTATTTTAGCAGCTTTTGGTACTTTTAATATATTTGTACATTTTAATAATTTGTTAAACTGGTGATAAAGTAGCAGCGATCCTAATTCTTGGTGAAACTGGACAAAATATTCATGCAGCAGAACGCATTTTTAATGAGAGGTTTCCCGATCGCCCCGTTTCGGGGACTTATTTAAGGGAGCTTCTTCGTAAGTTTGAAACAACGGGTAGTATTAATGATGCGAAACGATCTGGCAGACCACAAATTTCTGATGAGAAAAGAATTGATATACTAGCAGAAGTAATAGTTAATCCTACTTCTTCAACAACTCACGTTGCATCTACCTGTGAAGTCAGTCGAAGTACAGTACACAGTGTTTTGAAAAAAAAACAAATTTCATCCATACAAATTAAAAATGGTTCATCAACTCTCCGACGACGACCCAGACCGAAGACTAGAATTTTGTGAAAATATGGAAACTAAAATTAACCAACAGCCAGACTATGTCAAAACAATTTGTTTTAGTGACGAAAGTACTTTCTATCTAGATGGAAATGTAAATACACAGAATGTGAGGTATTGGAGTGACGCAAATCCTCACCTGTTTCGTGAAACACATACCCAATTTTTCCAGAAGGTGAATGTTTGGGCAGGTATACTGGGAAACCACATCGTTGGGCCTCTTTTTTTAAATACTAATTTAACTGGTGAGGTTTATCTGGAGCTGTTGCAAAACGCAATAGAACCGTTAATCCTTGAAATTTTGGAAGATAATCCAGATGAATTCGGCAATTTGGAAATAACATTCCAACAGGATGGTGCTCCTCCACACTATTACGGTGCAGTAAGACGATTTGGATGAGGAGTATCGTGGTAGATGGATTGGACAACGAGGTTCAACGGAATGGCCAGCTCGATCACTGGACCTCACACCTTTGGATTTTTTTCTGTGGAGGAACCTTAAATCGAAGGTTTACGCCACTGAACCTGACAATATTGACGTTTTAAAACAACGTATTGTTGCACAATGTGAGGCTGTTTCCGCAGACACATTTGCAAAAGTACGAGAAGAGTTTAAAAATAGGATATTTCACTGTCAGGGAGTAAATGGAGGTCACTTCGAGCAATTCCTTCAAGTAGATACTGATTCTTAAATCTGTAATGAATATCATACTGAATGGAATTTAAATTTTAATGTTTACTATTGAGCCATTAAAACTGCCATAAACACAAACAAAATTAGTATCATTGAATAGGTTTTCTCGATACCTTTTAAAAGAGGTGTCGCTTGCCGTAGGGTTCCATCTAAAATTATTGGTCACAATGGTCTTGTGACGACATCTTTGACGATTTCGTCATCTATCATCACTAGTAGGGAAGTTTACAACCTTTAATATTCAGTTTCCAAATTTCACTTGTTTATGTATAATCTTTCCAAAACTAAGAGGGGGGGAGGGGACTTTTGAGAAGCACTGTATGATCCACAAAAAATCCACCGCTAAGGAAACCATAATTCAGTTCAGTTCAGTTATCAAGTAAATCAAACATAGAATTCAATGAACCAAACAACTTTCCATTCCTCCTCACTTTTATAGGTAATTTCTACATTGCAATATTTGAATATAGTTCTAATGCCAGTATCAGAATTTGATAGAGATCTCCCCATGAGTTAGGTGAAAATAAGTATATAATTAAAAACCAAACGTAATTAATTTGATCAGGAGTATACAGAATGCCATGTTATTCATTGATAATGATAATTATCTACAAAGAGTTTTTTCAGATCCAGAGCTTACGCTATATGGACCTTCTTGAGGTTTTTAAAAACTCCTCGTCCATGAGTTATAGAAAGTTTCCAACATCTGTTTGTATTCGGAAACTTCAAAGAAAGACAAAATATACTTGAACAATATTTTTGTAGCTTTATTGATTCACTGTGATTTTCAGATTGTATCTGAATGGGGAACCATTTGGCGTACAAAATGAATTGAAGAAGAATTGGAATAAAAAAATATTTCTTCAATCTGACATAAATTCCATAAAAATACAATTTCACTGAAATGACGTGGCTTGTTTTTCCTTCCGCAGAATGCAGTATCCACCCAATATTTCAATCGATCATCTCCATATAAAGTGCGATAATAAAAAAAGACACCAATTCAGAAACTGACATAACCTTGACTATAAACCTTTGTTTCAGAAACATCAAATATGTATTGTTTTGAAAAGGAGGTTATTGCATGTTCAAATTTGGGCATATAACGAGTTGTCTTGTTCTACAGATTGTAATCGGCGCTTAAGTATTATAATATTCAAATGTCTATTTACCGAGTCCAGATTTCACAGTTACATTCAAACTTCAAATTATTTCATCAAATAGAAGGAAAAAATAATAAAAATCCATTTTCTGCAATTTAGCCATCATATTTCCCAGAAAAGAAATGTGTGCGGTAGGGGGGCCCACGTCAGGAACAAAGTTCTTTCATGCGGCTCGCAGTAGGTGTTGACTGGTAGAAATCGTCACGTGATACCAAGTAATACTGTAACTATACAGGGTGAGTCAGAATAAGATCGACAAACTCCGACTACAGATTCCTCACATCAGTAGACCTCCAGACTACCACCCGCTTCATTACATAGCGGGACTTCAGCGGATAGACAGAGTTAAGATGAACTGATATTGCATGGTACAGATTATGGTGCGATTGCGGTATCCTACTAATCAACCGCGTCATTCCACTGTTAGGATTTTATCTATTATATGCAAATATACAGGGGCGTCCAATTCAAAATGCAGTACATGGAAGTATAGGGTATCTTGGAAGGCATGAAGACGGTTTCAATGATAACAAAATGGTCCATATAAGCGCCTAAGAACAATCTAGCATTATATCTTCGAAAACAGTGAAAACTTCAATGAAGATAGGTCATTATTATACACAATAAATTCACCAAATATTCAGAATTGACTGATTCATGGACTAGACATATACAATTCACTGTTTTCACTCTCTGAAGCCACTAATTGTAGAGGATTTCTGAAACTGTAGAGCCAGATTGTTCCTATTTACCTATCCAGATAACTTTTTCTCCATTTCAACCAATTTTATTTTATCTCAAATGGTTTCCAAGATACTCGTCCATATTTCCCAGATATTGCATTTCAAACTGGCCTGGAAAAATATTTCACCGAATAGATAGAATGACAACACACAAATCTGAAAAAAATTCTCGCCACTGTAATTATTTTTCATGACCATATACCACAATGCACCAAACAAAATAGAAAATACCCGATTTGACATCCTATACGAAATCAGCAGTAGGGCCAACTGCCAACGTGATATTCAGTAATGCCAATATTGCATTTTCATTACAGAGGTTGCAGCGGTGCGGCGCGTAATGCCACATACTGTGTCAAAACGACATCGGCGCGATTATCGCAAATCTTTAACGGGTAATTTCTGGCTAAATTCAAAACATCCATAATAAATATGCGTATGTTCAGGCAAAGCGGCAAAACTGATATCATTCCAATTATTTACCGACATCAGTGTGCCGCTGCCGACATCTTACCGCAGTTAACAGCAACGGCCGGTCTATTTACCGCTCATTCATGTTTGCTGACGTATATAAAACTGACACAGCTGTTTTGGCACAATCAATTGAAAATCATCCAGTATTTAATAACTATTTATTAACTATTTTCTAACACAAACACCAAATTCTTTTCATTTCAAGCGATTGTGCTGGTTAAAAAAATTTTTCATTATTTTGCCATTTCCTGGCTCTAAAAAACTTTCTCTTTGGATATTTCATATCACAACTGTACTACTGTTGAAAAATGCATATCAAAACCATTAATTATATTTATTTCAAGCGATTGTGCCGGAGTTATCAAATATTAGGTTGACGAAAACGCATTTCGAATCACCATTTTGCCATTTCCTGGCTCTAAAATAATTTCTCTGAGGGTATTTCCTATCACAACTGTACTATTGTTGGAAAATGCATGTTGATAAACTAAATTCCTTCCATTTCAAGCAATTGTGCTGGGGTTATTTAAAGAGTAGGTTGACGAAAACGCATTTCGAATCATTATTTTGCTAGTTCGTGGCTCTACAATAAATTATCTTCGAGCATTTCCTATCACAACTGTTTGTACTATTGTTGAAAAATGCATAATGGAAAACAAAATTCTTTTCATTTCAAGCGGGTGTGCTGGGGTTAATAAATAGTAGGTTGACGAAAACGCATTTTGATTCATTATTTTGTCATTTCCCGGCTCTAAAAATCTTTCTCTTCGGATATTTCCCATATCGAATGTACTATTGTTGGAAAGTGCACAATAAAACTCTTAATTTTTCATTTCAACGATGGAGGTTGATCTAATAGTACGTTTCTGATATCGCATTTATAATAATTGTCGATCAAAATAAAAAAGAACAGTCTTATTATTTCAAGCGATTGTGCTAGAGTAAGTATATCGACGAAAAGGCATTTTCAACAATAATACTGATCTGGAATAAGATTATAGGCATATAGTTCCAGTCGACCAGCACAAAATATAACAGATATACGCGATGGATTATCAAGTATTTAACTGGATCACTGAATAATGTTTTAGTCCAGTTAAATACTTGATCATTCATCGCGCATATACTTGGCAATCACTGAAAATGTGGTAATTTTTGCTAAAAAATATCATTCTCAATTCCAAGTAGGAATTTTCGAGAATTTTAGGTACCGCATGCTAATTCGGCCCTCGTAAAACATTCAAATTCACTCGAATTCAAATTATTTTCATACCATTCGAGAGCTTGTAAAAAGTTAGAAAATTGAGCGTTTGAATCAATTCCATACCTATTTTGAGTAAAAAGTTATAAATAGTTGTGCCAGCTTAACAGTTAAGCTAGCACAACACCATTTTTTCGCTAACCACTTGAGTTAGAAAATTTTGGTTTGTGTTAGAAAATAGTTATTGAATACTGGATGATTCTCAATTGATTGTGCCAAAACGGCTGTGTCAGTTTTATATACGTTGTTTGCTGGGCTCTGACTCACCCGTACTATGTTTGCGATTCTCCCAACATAATTTTTTTTTAAAGAGGTTGACACATATTCCGTTATGTTGTAAGAAATTGCATTATGCGATTATTCCACATAGGAAATTATGTCTCTACTAAGGAAATATCTTCAGTTTTTCTCAATTATCTCAGAAACCTCCACTCTTGAATGTACATTGAATGTTATGACTTTCAGGTTGAGTATCGATGAGCTGAACTGATTTCCAACGCCTATTTGTCCATTCACTTGTCTCAAGAAAATATAAAGGAACATATGACCACATACCATCGTAACTACGCCACTGGTTTACGAAAATTGAAACTTCAAATTAGCACGTTGATGAACCTTGATTAGGGTACCAAGATTCACATTTTTTCCTTGAGGAATTTTGGAGAAAACAAATTAAATCTTAATTTTTTTCGTACTTTCGACACCCTGTATCTCAGAGGGGATGCATTTCAGGACATTACCTTGATAGCAACTTTTCACCTCGAAATGAGGTGAGGAATCTGTAGACGGAGTTTGTCGATCTTATTCTGACTCACCCTGTATATTATTTTTCCAAACTCTTACGCTACAGTAAAAGGTATTTTATTCCTGATATACTATTCGTTATATTATATCAAATTGAAATGCCACATATTCAATGTAAACCATTAATCAAACTTCGGCATACAAAAAACATAAGAAATTATGTCCGAATAAATAATAGTTTAAAAAACTAAAAAACACGCTTTTATAGAAAACCAGACTAAAAAAATAGAAAATGAGAAAAAAAATAAATTTTATTTAAAAAAAAGCGTGGGGTTCATGGTATCGCCTTGGCCAACAATTACCTGTGATCTGAGACATTTCTTACTTTACTGCCCTAGGTGTGTAATGTACTATATAATCATTGATACCATGCACCCCACGCTTTTTTTTAAATAAAATACATTTTTTCTTATTTTCTATTTTTTTAGTCTGGTTTTCTATGAAAGCGTGTTCTTTAGTTTTTTTAAACTATTATTTATTTCCTACTTTTTAGTGTGGTTTATTTATAGAAGCGTGTTTTTTTAGTTTTTTTTTTAACTATTATTTTCATTATTTATTTGCAAATTAAAAAATGGAATAATCTTATCAAATTAGGTAATTATAATCTCCGACCCCAAAAACCCCCACATACCAATTCTGAATAGAATCAGACCATAATCACAAAACTCGGCCGCCATTTTGAAGCCGCCATCTTGAGGTTTATGCACGACGGAGCTCCAGCTCATTTTAGTGTTCTTGCTCGTCAGCATCTCGACATCACCTACCCTAATCGCTGGATTGGACGTGCAGGACCTCAACATTGGCCCGCTCGCAGTCCTGATATGAATCCTCTAGATTTCTATTTATGGGGTCATCTGAAGGCTCTCGTTTATAAAACCCCTATACTAGATGTGAATGACTTGAGGAATCGAATAAGTGACAATTGCAATGTCATAAGGAATACTCCAGGTATTTTTGAACGTGTCAGACAATCAATGACACATCGATTGCAGTCGTGTATTTTATCAGACGGTGGACATTTTGCTCATTTACTTTATGGTCGAAATTGTTTATTTTTTACTTTAGGTTTGTATTTTATGTTGTCCATGGATAATTTGTAGAATAAGTTAAAGTATTTTTTTCTCGAAAACGAAGCATGATATGAATTACAAGGGACCAAAGAGTTGTATTTTCAGTTGTTTAATCTGAATAAATAAAATACTACAAAAAAAAAGTACTTTTTTTCTCTCGGTATTGTTGGCTGTGGTGCCCACTGAGACGCCCCTGGACCTACTTGGGGCCAAATAATTGCCTTATTACTTCAAATAGCTGTACCACATTTCAACCACATCGGTTTCAGGATATTCAGGATATTTTGTAAATACCTTTTTTTTTAATACTTCAACGCCCTCTGTATCTCAGAAACGAAGCAACTCCGGACATATGTTCATGAGAACTTTTTTTTGTCAAATGACCTAACCACCCCCTGAAGTTTCGTACCGTAGTTAGGAAACATCCTGTATAAAGCGTGTAATAAAGCGTGTAAAAAGGATAAAATCCTATAACACGGATGATATTTGATGATAATATTTTCCGAATCACATTTAAAACAGGATAAAATTACTAGAATTCATGCTATATTATGATTTTTAACGAGAAAAGTTGCAACAATTCTTTTTCAAAATCGAAGGAATCTTGTCCGAATAATTACCGTCTCTAAATGCTTCGTTTTACAGATTCATTCATTCACAATGATCATTCACTGCTCTTGAACTCACCCAAAAACCTGTAATATATATAAATGTTTCACTATCAGTTCAAATATGTTTGTATCTGGAACCGGTAAAAAAAAGGTTCCTTGGTATGGAATCGAACCAGAGCCTACCGCGTGGGAGACTATTATGCTAACCACTGCTCTACGAGGACTTTTATTGATATACAGAAAAGTACACAATTAAATTATTCATTGCCTTACTTGAAAATCTGAGGCTTCCAAGATACTGAGAAAGGTATATTTGAGATCAAATATCAAATTACTGTATGTAGTGAGTCCAAAATCCCTTATTCCATCAATTTTGCATTTCCTATTTCCCTATATAGGAATTGAATGCGTTGGCATTCAATTCTGACAGGACACAGATGTATAATAGAAAGAGACAGAGAGAGAGAGAGAGAAAGTCCCATGGAGGAGGCATAACGTTTTTTCTTACGTGACGATTTCTACCAGTCAACACCTACCGCCAGCCGGTTCCAAAAACAAGTGAGTTAATAGCAGTGTTTGTGAAGTCTTTTTGTCAGTAACAATATATTTCCTGGATTTGAATATACATTCGAAACTTTTATAGAACTCCCTCATATATTATGACTATTCATATGTTTCAGGAAGTATTACGAAAATGAATAAGGTTTTCAATTATTGGTTGCCGAAAAAATCTTAATGAATAACTTGTCGAATTCACTCATCATGAGATCATATAAATAATTCCTTGTCATAAACAATCAAAGGTGACTTCACGTGAAGATTTATTACTCAACCATCAACTCCAATGCCAAAAAATCAAGTTCAGTATTGGACGTATCAACCATATGCTAGACAGTCATTATAATAAAGTTGTAAGCAGAGTGTTTTAACGCAAATTGTTGATTGAATGGCTACTTGAAAACATAAATAATAATATCATCATTTTCTCATTAATTGATTGAAATTTTATGATTATGCTTCTATAATAGATATTTCACCTTGAATGGAATGACATTTAATGATGATATTTTATCATTTAATAACTGAATTATTGCTCAAGACATCAATCATATATTCATTCCACTTCTGAATTGAATGGCCATTTTTCTTTGATCGTTTTTCCGCCGAATTACTTTTTTTGATTATTTGAAGAATCGGGAATCAGCAAGAACCAAATTGTCATCTTTCAGAAATTCGTGAAATGTTTGCAGCTGATCATGTTGGAAAAAACTAATTCGTGACCACAGGAACCCACAGATAACGAATAATGAAATTATAGTTTGAAAAAACTAAAAAAACACGCGTATACAGGGTGTCCCTGGACTTTCCCTTTTCCTCTCGGGAATGTATAGATGGGGTCAAAATATCACCAGTACTACATATAACTTTTGTTCCTAAAAGCCTTCGTTACCAAGTTACGGGCCCTCAAAGTTACGAAATGAAAAATGTTTTTCTTTGATAACTTTCAAAGTGAATATTCAAAATCTTCTAAATTTTGGTGATTGACTAAACGAATGAATTCCTTCGATGAACTTCCATGCAGGAGTCAGTTGTTTTGCTACAAAGTCAGGAACGGACTACCCCCGATGGTCCACACCCCAAAACTTTGAAATGACAGATAATTTTCCAATAGTTTTCAACAAAATGACATTACGTAGACAATTTTCTGAATGAAAGTACTCGTGTGGAAAGTCGATCGGAGCAACGATTCTTAATAAAAATGCAGGTTTACTCGACGACATCAAACCCATTATTTGAAATGAATATTTCCCAGTAGAAATACTGTCGCTGATGATCCTTCAATGAGCATCAGAAACCTATCAGAACAGTTCCATACATCCAAGTCCAAGAATAATTAGGGAACAACTGCTCCACCCATATCACATCCAGAAGGTACATGCCATGATACCTGAAGATTTTCCAGCATGACTGGAATCTGCCAATTGGTTCCTGGATAAGCAAAGAGAGGATATGACTTTTATTACTCGAGTTTTATTCACTGATGAAGCAGGTTTCAGTAGAGATGGAGTAATCAACTCTCATAATCTCCACATATGGGCCGAAGAAAATCCCCATGGGATATTGCAAACCAAAACACCAACGGAAATTCAACGTGAATGTTTGGGCTGGTATCATAGGAAACCATCTTATAGGACCATTCGATTCTACATGGCCGATTGAATGGAGAACGTTATTTGAAGTTCATTCAGAACGATTTGAATGGAAATTTTGGAACATGTTCCATTGCAAACCCGAAGAGATATGTGGTTTATGCATGATGGCGCTCCTCCCCATTTTAGTTTGACTGTGCGATACCATCTGAACCAGAGTTTCCCCAATAGATGGATTGGTAGAGGTGGGCCATATTCATGGCCACCGCGGTCTCCGGATTTAAATCCATTGGATTTCTCTCTGTGGGGGCATCTAGGAAGCCTCGTTTACGCTACACCTATTCACAACAGAAATGCCTTGTTGAATAGAATTACATTACATTGTGAAGCCATACGAAACGACCCTGGCATGCTATTTCAAGTGCAGAGAGGGTGTTTGCGCCGACTGAGAAAATGTATTGAGAGAGACGGGGGTCACATCGAGCAGTTTTTGTAGCGGATTTAGCATTTCTGTTTGCTCTTGAGGCTTGCGATTGATTATTTACACCATGAGTTTTGTAAGGTAAACGTGTTTGCATGATAAAAATTCGTTATGCAACATTGTACCTATCATTTCTATTTTCATTACAAATTAATCTTTTCGAATAATGGTAGAATCTCAGGTTGAATGCGTCAACAAAAATGCATTTTTATCAAAAATCGTTTTTTAACCTTGTTTTGTTGAAACATATTGACAAATCCCAGTCATTTCAAAGTTTTGGGGTGTGGACCATCGGGGGTAGTCCGTTCCTGACTTTGTAGCAAAACAACTGACTCCTGCATGAAAGCTCATCCAAGGAATTCATTTGTTTAGTCAATCACCAAAATTTAGATGATTTTGAATATTCACTTTGAAAATTATCAAAGAAAATCATTTTTCATTTTGTAACTTTGAGGGCCCGTAACTTGGTAACGAAGGCTTTTAGGAACAAAAGTTATATGAAGTACTGGTGATATTTTGACCCCATCTATACATTTTTCCCGAGAGGAAAAGAGGAAGTCAAGGGACACCCTGTATAGCAATAAGCACTGAAAAGTTGAAAATAATAAGAATAAAGTCGATGACCAAAAAAATTCATTTTATATAAAAAAGCGTGTGGTGCTTGAAATCAGCTATCTTAATATAATTATGAAAAGTGAGTGAAGAGCACCACACGCTTTTTTTACATAAGGAAATATTTTTTGGTCAAGGATATTCTTATTATTTTCAACTTTTTAGTCCTCATTGCCATGCATTCGTATTTTTTTAGTTTTTCTCAAACTAAAATTTTATTTTCAACTATCTAGTCCATATTGCTACAGAAGACCAAAAAAGACTACGGAAGAAAAACTCTTGATTGATTCATCCACATGAGATGGAACTTATTGAAAACTAAATTTTGGCGAATATGCTGAGAACCAGTGCATTCGCCATATCTTTGAATTGTAAACTATGCTGAGGACGGCCTTAGTGCATTCACCACATTTTACTAGTAGCCACCGAAGAGTTCCACTATTCACCTCCTGGCTCCATCATCAGATCAGCTCGAACATACCAAATTATAGTATTGTCATCCAAACTACATATACATACCAACTGTCGATACGACAATTAGAAGTATGTTAAAATTTACTTCTAAGATTTACAGAGGAAAGCCACTGTTTGCGCAAAATGAAGAGGAATATTCAACAAAGAGAATTCCCAAAGTCTTCTCCATGACAGTTCAATATATAAATTAAACTAACGGTTGGTAGATGAAGAGCAGAAAACAACTACTCTCCTGGCTAATAACACGCAGAATGTTGAATGGTATCTGTTCGACATCTATGCAATAATTCATACAGTATCGGAAACATTTTATCTGGGGTATAGACAGAAATCTACACGAGCAACAAGGAACGCAATGATATGATAATACCACATAAACAAGAGAGACGCACTGCTGTGCGCCCCTCCTGTTACCCCACCCGACGCATTCACTGACCACTTGGCAATGCGACACAGCGCACAGCTTGCCGAGCCGTGGTTGCGAAAACACAAGATCGTGACAATGATTACCTTTTGAAACATGCCGCCTATTTACACAACCGCAGAGAAAGTACAATAGATTTGGCTATTGTTTGGCCCAAAATGGTGGTATTTAATTTGGTTTATCTTTTCTTGCAAATATTTTTTTTCTCTCCATTCAAGAAATAATTGTTTTTCTGTTAGAATTAAGTTTTTTGTTTTTATTGTCTTACAGAAATATCGTTTGCTTTTGTTTATGTTTGAGAATTTTTTTTTGTTTTCGCGGCCACCACGTCACCAAAGATATTTTGATCTACCTGTCGTCCGACAGATTAAATTGAATCAATGATTCAGTTTAATTTGTTCAAATTATCTACTAAGTGAAATTATCGTCAATAATTCTTCTTCATTGCACATTCTCCCGACTGCTGCTGGTATGATACTGACGTCCTGAGCTGACCGCCGGGACCGCCCTGATTCTCCTATCTCTGTGTCGTGACGTAAATATGCCTTCCTCGAGTGAGTCGAGGTGAAATTGTAATGCTGTCTCAACATAAAGCAAGCTATTCTTTACGCTCTCATGAAACCACCGTACCCAAGATAAATACTTTCCGATACTGTATAAATGAATACTAAATTGCAAATGTTTCTTTCTAAAAGACATGATTGTGTTTAGTTTAAATCGGTCTCGCCTGACACCTATAGACCGGTTTCGGACTGTTTGCCCTCATCAGTATAGCGCAGTCCCAACCAAAGATCCGAAGATCCCAGGCTGAAGCGAGACTGACTGAGATTTGATTACATTGTTGGTTAGTTATAAGTGAAGTTAATGAAATAATTGAGAGGAAACCTTATTCAAATGCACTGAAAAGTAATAAATAATTGCTTCGGATATGTGACGTAGGTTAGTCCGTGCGTTATAGATTCAAAAGCCTGTCGCGCAAAGTTTTCAGTTCGAATAGAAAAGCAACAAGCTTTTGAATCTATAACTCACGGAATAACCTACGTCGCACATCCAAAGCTATTATTTATAAATTTTTAGTGCATTTTAACAAAAGCTTGCCTTTAAAAAAGTTTTTTATTTATTGTTTTAATTTGTGCTTTTCAGTACTTAAGTACGCCTTAATCTATGCGCTTTTGTTAAAGCATCGTTATTATGAGGCCTTTTACCTGTAAGTTCTGAGCTATACAGGGTGTTTCATAATTGAATGCTGATCCCAAAGGGCAATAATCATTGGATGATTTTAAGAAAAATTCTTCATATGAACGCAACCGCTTTATTTCTGAGATACAGGATGTTGAAATTTAACAAAAAAAATAGTTCTTCCCCAATGTCTCTGAAACCGCTTTGAATTTTTTTCAATTTTGGTACATATAAAGTACGCATAAAAATACATTTTTTCCATGATAAAGTATTTCTTAATTTTAATCAGTGGCGTCCCTGTTAACATGCCCTGTCATATTTTTGAACAAAATAATGATACACCACTTTTTTTTTCCAAATAAATATTGTTGATGTAATTGTCCTCTATCTTCCCATGAAAATGGTATACTGCCTTTTTTTCGTCCGGCGAACGGTTTTTGAGTTAGAAAATAAAATGCATCCATTTGCTTGTCCCTATGCGAAATCGGCCGTTGAAGAGTAGTAGGATTATCTTGTGGGCTAGAATACATTTCGTTGTTTTCAACATAAACAATTTTGACACTTCTCTAGCTAGATACGTGATATTATTTACGTTATAAAAACTTGTTTATTGAAAAAAAAACATGGTAAATTTTACAAATACCGAATTAGCAGACATGCATTACTTGCATTACTTGCTTGCTGACGGGAACGCATATGAAGCCAGGCGACTGCATCGAAATCGCTTCCCAAATAGAATGGTTCCTGATGCTCGGACGATTTCAAGCACCCACAGAAGGTTATGTGAAACAAGAAGTTTTTAGCCAAATCATTACTTGAATAGAGCACATCGGACTGCAAGAACTCCAGCAATTGGGGAAGCTGTTTCAAATTCAGTTGACGAAAATCCTGAAATAAGTACGAGGCAAGTTGCAATAATTTGAATATCGCCCATATTCTAGTATGGAGCATTCTTCATGATTATTTATTATATCCCTATCATATTCAACGGTTTCAGGCTGTACTTCCTCGAGACTTTCCATTACGAGTGAATTTCTGCCAATGGTTTCTCCAAAAAGTTACCGAAAATCCTTTATTTGACAGGGGAATTGTATTCACGGACGAAGCTAGTTTCACTGAAAACAAGATCAGAAATGTACATAATAATTATTTTTGGGCGAAGGAAAATCCGCATGCAATCGTGGAATCTCATCACCAGGAACAGTTCTCATTAAATGTCTGGGCTGGAACTATTGGAGATCACCTATTTGGAACTTTTTTTACCACGCAGATTAAATGGACATAATTATCGCCGATTTCTTGAGGATCACTTGCCAATTCTGTTGGAACCTGCTCATTTTAGTGCTCTGGCACGCGAATTATAAACCAAAACTCTCATAATCACTGGATAGGTCGGGGGGGGGAATAGAGTCATGGCCAGCTACAGTTAAATTGATTTTGGTATTTTTTGTTCACAATAGTTATGTTTTTAAAAATAAAAAATTTATTTTCATGCGTACTCATTACAAAAACTAAATAATAGTTACCATAAAATTATCAAGATATTGCCTAGATCCTTTGGTTACCACAATTGTGAAATTAAGACTGAGACAAAAAATCGAATAGGGACAAGCAAATTCATGTATTTTATTTTCTAAATCGAAAACCGTTTGCCGGACGAAAAAAAGGCAATTGACCATTTTTATGAGAAGATAGAGGACAATTACAAAAATAATATTTCTTGGAAAAAAGACAGTGGCGTATCATTATTTTGATCAAAAATATGACGGGACATGTTAACAGGGACGCCACTGATGGAAATTCCTCATGGAAAAAATGTATTTTTATGCTTACTTTGAAAGTACCAGAATTGAAAGAAAAAGCCACAGCAATTTCAAAGATATTGGGGAAGAACTGATTTTTTTGTTAAATTTCCACATCCTGTATCTCAGAAATTAAGCGGTTGCGGACCTATGTTCATATGAAGATTTTTTTTTTTGAATCATCCAAGGATTATCGCCCTTCAGGATCAGCATTCAATTATGAAACACCCTGTATAGTCCTTCAATGAAGAGACCATCTAAAGATTAACTCATCCGCCGTCGTGGAGTTGCCATCTTCAATTCATGAATTTTAACCAAAAATCAATAATCTTCGACTAAATTCATAATATCCGACACCAAAAACCCCGACATACCAATTTTGTATCGAATCGGGACATAATAACAAAACTCGTCCGCCATCTTGTTTGTGAATTTTTAAGAAAAATTCATAATCTTCGACCCTGAAAACCCCCATATACCAATTTTGAATCGAATCGGACCAAAAACCTAAATTCGTCCGCCATCATGGAGTGTCATTTTGTTTTTTGTATAACAAAAATTCCATGAGCCGCCATTCAATTTCATAAATTTTCACAAAACATTCATAATTTCCTTATCTGAAAACCCCCACATACAAATTTTGAATAAAATCGAACCCTATTCACAAAATTCCTCCGCCATTTTGGAGGCGCCATCTTCAATTTATGAATTTTGAAAAAAAATTCACAATCTCTGTCCCCGAAAACCCCCACATACCAATTTTGAATCAAATCGTACCATAACAGCATTGTCACCGTAATTATGAACACCTGCCAAATTTCAGCTCAATCGGATGTCGGCAAATACTCTAAAAAATGGATAACAAATTTTGAACCGGGAAGAATGACAAACGAACGAAGCAAGTTAAATGAAAGCTTGGAAAAAGGGTGTTAAAAATGAAATACAAAATGGCATTGAAATTGGCTGTGTGATTCTTCTTAGGAGAAAAACGCGGCTGTCCGAGTTAGAGCCCTTTTTTAGTTTTGGTTCGCCTTATTTTCAAGCACCGTTTTCTCGCGCAAAAATCACTCACTCACTTCTTTCAACCAGCATAAACCACAAACACTAAATCACTCATTTTCGGTACAGTTTGTGAACGTTTCATGGTCAAAATATGTATTCAGATCTGGAATAAAATTATGGGAATATCGTTCCAGTCGACCACTACAAAATAAAACAGATATTACACGCCAGGATAATCAAGTACTCAACTGGACCACAACATTCTACAGTGGTCCAGTTGAATACTTGATTATCCATTGCGTATATCTGTTATATTTTGTACTGGTTGACTGGAACTATATGGCGATTATTTTATTCCAAATCTGTATACATTCAAACATCCTCACCTCTTTCCTGATCCCGCAGAATATAATCAAGAACGCCACATAAAGCGTAGTGAAGATGGCAAGAAAAGTGATGATAGTGACGTCACCAGTCACTGCCGTTCTGTTGTTGAAGTTGTAGAGCGTAGGACCACCATCACATCGAAAGGCGTCAAACCACCCCTTCATGGCCGATCTTCTGTAACAAACAAAATAATTTGAGATTTTTCAACAACAAAATTAAGAAATTAGTGACAGTAACTAAATTTTCGTTGTCTGTCAATTTTTGTCTTCCTAATTTCAAGGAATGCATTTCATGTGAAATAAATGAGGGTGCAAAAAATCTAGAGTAAATGTAGTTTCTGGTTTGATATATTTTATTCGTGCAAGTTAGTTCTAATGAACTTGCAGCAGACTGGAACATTTGGAGATTTTTCATAATTGGCTGCGAAAAAAAACGACGATTTTCCAGGGGCTGAGACTGCTTCCTTTGAAGCAACAGAGGAGCTAATTAGACGCAAGTAAAAAATGAATATATCAACATACTCCATTATATACTCAAACCAAAAATGCCCTTATCAACGAATTACTTGATCAAATTAAATTACTGAATAAAATCAAGCAGATCGAACCAAATTCAACGAGAAAAACTTTTGAAAAAACAAAAACATTGGCCAGTATCTACAGCGACAAAAAACCTGGTTGATGAAAATCAAAATGTAAACGAAAGTGAGTTATTGGCGGGCTTTGTGCATAGGAATACGGTTGAATAGAGAATAAAACCCCCTTTTAAATGAGCTATCACTCACCACCCCATGCTATTTAAATTTTTCGAAAGGGTTGCTCTCCTCCAGTGAGGGATGAAATTAGGGGTAAACTATTCATACAAAAATGTACATTGTAGAAATCAAAAGTCGATGTGTGTCGGCGATTTTTCTAAAAAGAGTCCAGTAACGAGTTAGATAGGGGGGGTCACACTTATGATGCTCACTGTATATTTATCTATACATTGGTGAAATTAATATGTATTCTTTGAAACATCCGCTCACTATGGCGCAGAAGTAACAAGATGTTGCTGTAATTTAGACATTTCATAATATTGTTAATGATTTGGAGAATGACTGAAAAGCAATTGGAATTTATTTCTTTGAGAATTATTATTGATTTGGTTTGTGAATTCGCCCTCGTACTGGTACATGTCTCAAATGAAAAGACAAGATTCGTTCTGCATCTGGGTTTTTTATCAGCTATAGTTCTTCATAGTAATTCTTTGTGTTGTATTGGCAAATAACTGTTTTTGTAACGAAAATATGATTGATTTTTCAAATTCAAATTTTTTGAGTTCGTTCTTCCAAAATTATTTTTTCTCAATCTCCAGCTTGTTGATTCCTTTTCCTTGATACCACACATCCTTTGTTTTCTTCTCGAATTTTCGATTTACACGCACTTTTTTGTTGCACTTTTCATTATTTTCGTTTTATTGACAGTTCTTATTCACTAATAGTTTCTAAATACCCTACATACTATATACATGATATATAAAAAATCATTTTTGACGTATTCTGCTTTTCATATTTTCAATATTCATAATTTTGCATCAAGATCTTTCCTGGCATCTCATTGGCTATTGTGCTCAGATCTAATTTCATATACAGAATGTTCCGACTTTAACATTTTGTTGTCTGCTTGTGCTCAAAAATATATTAGTAAATTTTGATTTTTACAATTTCATAAATTATGCCAATTGCTTATAATATTGAAAACATGTTTATTTCAAACATAGGTATCGACTAATATTATATAAGGTTTCAGAAAAACGATAGAATCCTCAGAAAAACTGTAAAATAACATAGCATAACTTACTCAACATGAATTTTTTTTTATTTATGTGCTTTTTCAATTTATAATTTCCATTTCAACTCTTTGAACATTTAACACGTACTTATAAACATAACAATATATATAGTTTGTCCCACTTCTCACTTCTCACCCCCGTATCTTCTGTAATTATTGGAGTATAATTCTGTTATTTTCACGATCGGTAAATATACTGAGGGCAAGTCTACATTCTCCCATGGGGTTGACCTGAGTGATATACACTGCGCGCCAGAAGCGATGGATAAAACGAGTTTTGCGAAAAATAATATTGGGGGCAAGATAGCCTCAAAACTCGTACGAGATCGTGATCAGGACATCAACTTCAGTACCAATCCAAATTTTCCGTGAAACATTTTCAGTTCTGAAAAATCCGAGCTTGTCTATCTTTCCATGGAAACGCCCCCGTAACTTCCGTAATTATTGGAGAAGAATTCTGTTATTTTCACTATCGTTAGATATACCGTGGATGAGTCTGAATCTCTTTTGGGGTTAACCTGAGTGACATTGCGCGCCAGAGGCGATGGATATATTGATTTTTGCGAAAAATAATATAAAGGGACAAGATATGCTCAAATTCTTCACGGATTTATGATCAGGACATCAACTTCAGTACCAATCCATATTTTCGCTGGTTTACTGCACATGATTATGGAAATTATTAATTTTGTGTAATCATTAATTAATTAATATACTATTATAGTTTATGGGTGCTTTCTTTTCCTGAGTGGTAATTGAGATTAGTTGAGTACTCAAATTTAACGAATCCGCTCTCAATCGACGAATATACCGGTGATGACTTAATTAGGCGCTCAATAAGGTTTTCTCGTTATTTTCCGAAGGAAAATCTTCTCGAAAATGTCACACCCAGTATAAAATCTCTGTAGCTTCACTATAACATATTTGTATAGCCAAAACGGGGATCAACGATTTGGGGATAGGTCATAACATTGATCATATCAATGACTAATCTGTTGTGGGATTTTTTTTAAATTCTACAACTGTCCCAGGTTATTCCTAAATAATTGGGTTTAGTCAAATTGTCTGAACATTGGTTGGTGAATAGATAAGTAATTGGAAATTATATTTAAAAAAACTGAATATCGAAAAATGTCAAGTAACTGAAATTTCAACGTTTTGAATTTTGTTAAAAAAAATGTGTATGGAGTTTTTATCCTGATTCTATATTGGAAAAATATAGTTGAAAAACAATGGATTTGTAATTTTTGAGCAAAATCTGAAATTATTCGAAACAATGCAAACTACAGAACATCCCTGACCTGTCAGTTCCAACTACCCCGAGAGTTGAAACTGTGAAAAAGACCTGGATATTCTCAAGATGATGGACAAGTTTTGTCTCAATAATCAATGTGTATTATGGAAAATTCCTGAATTCGTGAATTGATTATTACCACATTTCCAAGTTTGGCCAAGATATATATACTGCATTCAATACTGTGAAACAATACAATTCAATTCATCACATCTATTTTCACCTATAAATAAACGTTTAATAACTTTCACATTCTTTTGATGATAGTTTTCCAACGCTGGAGTTTTTTCTCAAAGGGGACCGCATCATGAATCTTATCATCATCACGAGAAACGAGCCAAGAGGCACTTACAGAAAACTCATTTACTAGATGAAAAATACCGTCTACATGAAAAAAATTGGAAGAAATAGAAATAATAGAGTTTGGGTAGTTTGATTTGAATATTTCGAATAAACCCATATCAGATTCGGTGAACTCATCATTATCATCACCATCCTCCATTGACACTAGGAATTCGAAAAAATTTAATATTATTTAGAATAAATGAATCAAAGAAGTTCATTTAGTCTCATGAGGGTTTGTCTAGCGATAGTGGGTGTTTTATTAATATTTCGCTGATGTGTATGGAATTTCATTTAAAATACGATATCAAAACTGTTTCCGTGATATAAATGGGAAAAAACAAAGTATGTATGAAAGTATATGTGTATGGAAAATTTAACATTTTTCGAAAAGGCACGAAATTTCAACATTCAGCATTCAAAAAAAATGTGAGGGTTGATATTTTATTAACGAATTACTAGGAAATATTCGATATATCATATCTTCAATCTTCAACGCGTTTCCTGAAGTAATATAATATTTCTCCGATATATTTCAATGTTTTGTTGATTGTAAATTATTTATTATAGTTTATCCGTATATCTATACTGCTGTAAGAAATCTTTTAAAAAACACGATGAAAAATTAGCTACCAACAAACAGTTTTTTCCACTTCCTTGGAATGCTATCAGGACAAGAAGACCTTCACTGTCATCACTTCAATATCCATATGATAATGAGGCAGTGATTTATGGGATCCCACTAACTATGAAAGTCAAGGTTTAGCGGATTACAAATTCTAATTGGATCATTAACCTAGCAATGCCTAGCTCCTAATAAGGATTTACATGACATGACGATCATGCATCCTCAATTAGCGACCTTGAGGATGGTAGATGTTTGTTTATTTCATTGGCATTCGAGTTTAAGTGTACAGCAAACAAAATAACATTGTTTGGATTCGATTATCGCAATATGGTCTACGGTTATTTCATTCACAAGGATTCTTCAGTTCGACTGTTCTTTTTATGTCAACAGAAGTGACAAGTAATTTACAACAATTTTTAGTACTTTATATTTAATATTGAGTAATCCTTTTTCGCGCAACTTCAGTTAATAAAATTCAATATCTATACAGGGTGCTCGAAGATGAAATCGACAAAACTTATGGGGTTATAGGGACTGCCGATATGATTCAATCCGCCATATTGATTACAGAGATTAGCCGATTTGGTTTGAATTTGGTACATGAAATAAACTAGAAGGCCTTAACAAGTAGCCCTTTGAACGAAACCAATATCAGGACCGGAATATTCTTTTTTTTTCATGTTAAGTTCTTGTAAGCATAACTCACCCTGAATAATAATTATCAAAAATCTGAGCTCAGATTCGAAATCTACGGAAAGAATCATATAATTTTTTCACTCAAGAAATAGTATCAAAAATGGGTTGATATCATAAATATTAACGAAACCAAGACACAAATATTGTTATTCTCTTCAATTAGTTCGTAGTAAAATATTATAAAATACCCTCATAAACCATAACCCAGTAGGCTTGTGTCAAGTGTCAAATCCCGAATGTTTTGTTGGAGTTCATTCATTATTCTAGTGTTTTTAAGTTTTAACTATAGTTCTTAGAGTGTGTTTATGATGTCGTTTCGTTTCACTAATGAGGATTACGCAGATATTTTATGTGTATGGGCTTTGCGAAGGAAATGGCCAGTCCGCAAAAATGGAATACAGACGTCGCTATCCTAATCGTCGCGTACCACATCATTCAACATTTGCTAAGGTACTTCAAAGTATTAGGGAATAAATAATAGTTTGAAAAAACTAAAAAACACGCTTTTATAGAAAACCAGACTAAAAAAATTAAAAATAAGAAAAACATTTAATTTATTTAAAAAAAGCGTAGGGTGCATGGTATCGCCTCGGAAAACAATTACCTATGATCTGAGACATTTCTTACTTTACTGCCCTACGTGTGTAATGTACTATATAATTATTGATACCATGCACCCCACGCTTTTTTTTAAATAAAATAATTGTTTTCTTATTTTCTATTTTTTTAGTCTGGTTTTCTATAAAAGCGTATTCTTTGGTTTTTTCAAACTATTATTTATTTCCTACTTTTAAGTGTGGTTTATTTATAAAAGCGTGTTTTTTTTGTTTTTTTTCAACTATTATTTTCATTATTTTTTTGCAAATTGAAAAATGGAATAATCTTATCAAATAAGGTAATCATAATCTCCGACCCCAAAAACCTCTACATACCAATTTTGAATAGAATCAGACCATAATCACAAAACTCGGCCGCCATCATGAATTTCTCAATTTTTACAGAAAAATCATAATATTCGACCCCAAAAACCCCCACATACCAATTTTGTATAGAATCAGACCTTAATCACAAAACTCGGCCGCCATTTTAAAGTCGCCATCTTGAATTTTTCAATTCTCACAAAGAATCATAATATTCGACCCCAAAAACTCCCACATACCAATTTTGAATAGAATCAGACCATAATCACAAAACTCGGCCGCCATTTTAAAGCCGCCATCTTGAATTTTTCAATTTTCACAAAAGAATCATAATATTCGACCCCGAAAACCCCACATACCAATTTTGAATAGAATCAGACCATAATCACAAAACTCGGCCGCCATTTTGAAGCAGCCATCTTGAATTCTCCAATTTTTACAAAAAAAATCATAATATTCGACCCCAAAAACCCCCACATACCAATTTTGAATAGAATCAGACCATAATCACAAAACTCGGCCGCCCTTTTCAAAGCCGCCATCTTGAATTTTTCAATTATCACAAAATAATCATAATCTCCGACCACGAAAACCCTCAGAAACCAAATTTGAAGCCAATCACAAAACTCGTACGCCATATTGGAGCCGCCATTTTGTTTTTTTTTCTTAATGCATGTTCACCGGAATTATGTACACCTGCCAAATTTCAAATCATTCGGACGTCTGGAAGTGGGTCAAAATCGCGCCCAAAGGAGTCGGTTACAAACAAACAAACAAACAAACAAACGAACATACAAGTGAAGCTAATATAAAGCGTGTAAAAAGAAAAAAATCCAAAAATAGAGGACGAGAAGATGCTCGAAGAAATAATGTTTATCACGAAGAGCAAATACTGGACGCTATAAATGATAATCCTTCTAGTATTTGTTTTTTTTTCTCATTTTTGGAAGCATATAACTTTTGAAGGAAAGGCCTAAGAGCTTTTGTTTACATGAAAGACTCCCTTTAATTACCGGCAAGGAATCACCCCCTAAAAACTTTCGCACTTATTTGGTAACACACGGTATTTACACATTTACTGAATTAATTCTATTGTTTACCATTATAAATTGTAATTTCAAACCATGCCTTGTTAATGAGAATATTACTTCTTCAGACAATAAAGTACTATTTCTTCTTCTTCTTAGCCGCCTGGCTGTCTGAGTACATGGCAATGGTCTTTTCCTCAAACTCTTGCTTCAGTAACTCCTCTGCGCAGTGATGTATTGCTGCAAATTCTGCCTGGAATATCGTCACATGTTTGCCAGAGCTCAGTGGGACTCCGTCTTTGGCTTGGCTGAATATATTCCTGCTCCTACACCTTCTTTGGTTTTTGCATCGTCTTTGTAGCAGGCAATTCGTGCATCAATTGGAGGTCCTCCCTTCCATGCCTCTCTGACTGCTATGACTGTTTTAAAGTATTTCTCGAAGCTATATTCTCGTCTGATGGCATTCCCATTATGTGGTTGGTTTCCAACTCTTTGCATAGATCGTTATCTACTTTGCCGTGCAGTCTGAAGTGGTGGTAGATTCATCAAGACTTCTAAGGCGGATGTTGGGTTGGTTCTCATAGCTCATAGTCAGCATGTAAGGTGGCATTGTAGTAATACCGATCAAGGAAGGGACCCATTTCTTGACGATTTGGGTTTGGGAGAACCCAAAAGTGCTGTCCGCGAGGCTGTCTGTATGTCTGTGTAACCATCTGCATTAGGAATCACCTCCTAATCTCTGGAACGGCAGAACCGATTTTACTTAAACTTAAAACATGCTGCTCTTTTACGTCTAGGTCATTCAACGTACGAAGATTTGTTTGTGAACGTATACAGGTATTATACTGTGATAACTGGAAATTTCAAGACTTATAACATTAAATAAGGTTCGTATTTGTGTAATATTATCATTTATTTAGAGTGAACATTGCTATAAACATGTGTCCTTTTAGTGGAAATGCATCCATCAATCTGAGTGCTTAATCATAAAATGAGACAAGAACTTGCGGTAGAATAAGAAGAGCTGCAAACTGAGACTGAAATCTCTTTGTATGTAGTTTGTAGAAAACAGGAGAAATATGGAACTATTTTCAACACAAGGATGCGCCCAAATTGAATATATAACATGTTGTTTTACTCCGTGTGAAAATAATAAACAATAATAATAAGATATATTTATTATGATTTTATTTCAACTGCGAAATCCAAAAGAGCTCAACGTTACTATAAATTCCGTTACCAGAGGCTTTTATTTCTAGATTCGAAGAAACCATTGATATGCAGGGAAAACAGGAGAGGGATTGAAACATTGTTGTAATTTTTTTATTATCAGAAATGAATTCAAACAATCATATCCTGTAATATTAGTTCAAGCCGATTTATTCAAACGGCATTTCATTCCCTGTGGAGAGAAATCGTGAACCAATAATCTCAAGAAGATAACTAAATGAAACACCGCTATGTATTGTAATGGATTACCGCATGTTCATAAAATGCCTGGTATTTTGAATATAATATCCCGACCATTACTTTTCCTTTCTACCATTCACTTCTCGCGGATACTTAAAACTTCGCAGACACGCATCAACGAACACATCCGCTTTATCTTATATCTGAGAGGTATTTCTAACAGAGGCCAATCGATTCGAGTCTCTTTTCATTAGAAAATCGAGATGTTGTAAAAAATTCAGTTGAAAATATATTCGTACTGAAAGGTGAGCGATAGGCGTTATGAAATCAGGTTTAATCATAACAAAACGTGTAATATTAACATTTCTGACTACTAGAAAAATTAAAGTAACCCTTGTTGACTTTTATCTGGAAAGTGAGGAAGGTTTAACAAAAATTATATGTGTGTAAATTATAGAATTTCTAAAGTCAGAAAGTTGAATGAATATTATTCCCCATCTAAATTATACAGTGCTTCTCAAAAGTCCCCTCCCCCCCTCTTATTTTTGGAACGATTATACATAAACAAGTGAAATTTGGAAACTGAATATTAAAGGTTGTAAAGTTTCCTACTAGTGATGATATATGACGACATCGTCAGAAATGACGTCACAAGTCCATTGTGACCAATAATTTCAAATGAAACCCGACGGCAAGCGACACCTCTTTTAAAAGGTATCGAAAAAACCTATTCAATGATACTAATTTTGTTTGTGTGTATGGCAGTTTTTGAGCCATTAAAACTGTAGTAGTAAACATTAAAATTTAAATTCCATTCAGTATGATATTAATTACAGATTCAAGAATCAGTATCTACTCAAAGAAATTGCTCGAAGTGACCTCCATTCACTTCCTGATAGTGAAATATCCTATTTTTAAACTCTTCTCGTACTTCTGCAAATGTGTCGGCGGAAACAGCCTCACATTCTGCTACAATACGTTTTAAAACGTCAATATTGTCAGGTTCAGTGGCGTAAACCTTCGATTTGGGGTAGCCCCACAGAAAAAAATCCAAAGGTGTGAGGTCCGGTGATCGAGCTGGCCATTCCGTTGAACCTCGTCATCCAATCCATCTACCACGATACTCCTCATCCAAATACCGTCTTACTGCACCGTAATAGTGTGGAGGAGCACCATCCTGTTGGAATGTTATTTCCAAATTGCCGAATTCATCTGGATTATCTTCCAAAATTTCAAGGATTAACGGTTCTATTGCGTTTTGCAACAGCTCCAGATAAACCTCACCAGTTAAATTAGTATTAAAAAAAGAGGACCAACGATGTGGTTTCCCAGGATACCTGCCCAAACATTCACCTTCTGGGGAAATTGGGTATGTGTTTCACGAAACAGGTGAGGATTTGCGTCACTCCAATACCTAACATTCTGTGTATTTACATTTCCATTTAGATAGAAAGTCTTCGGTCTGGTTCGTCGTCTGAGAGTCGATGAACCATTTTTAATTTGTATGGATGAAATTTGTTTTTTTTCAACACCCTGTGTACTGTACTTCGACTGACTTCACAGGTAGATGCAACGTGAGTTGTTGAAGAAGTAGGATTAACTATTACTTCTGCCAGTATATCAATGTTTTTCTCATCAGAAATTTGTGGTCTGCCAGATCGTTTCGCATCATTAATACTACCCGTTGTTTCGAACTTACGAAGAAGCTCCCTTAAATAAGTCCTCGAAACGGGGAGATCGAGAAACCTCTCATTAAAAATGCGTTCTGCTGCATGAATATTTTGTCCAGTTTCACCAAGAATTAGGATCGCTGCTACTTTATCACCTAAAGCACGTACCATTTCGCTTCTTGAAGCACTTAAACGTTCGGCTCACAACAGTTTAACAAATTATTAAAACGTACAAAAATATTAAAAGTACCAAAAGCTGCTAAAACAGTTAAACGTTCGATCAACAATACACAAATTATTGAATGTACAAAAACTTGGACAATTACAAAAACGTCGAATTAGAAAGACTAACAAAAACGTCAGCTTATTTGACAACTATTTGGATTTTTAGTATCAACTGATTTAATTCATCACAGCTTTGCGTTTTTTAAAAGCGAGTTGCCAAAACTGTCATAAACACAAACAAAATTAGTATTATTGAATAGGTTTTTTCGATACCTTTCAAAAGAGGTGTCGCTTGCCGTAGGGTTCCGTTTAAAATTATTGGTCACAATGGCCTTGTGACGTCATCTTTGACGATTTCGTCATCTATCATCACTAGTGGGGAAGTTTACAACCTTCAATATTCAGTTTCCAAATTTCACTTGTTTATGTATAATCGTTCCAAAAATAAGAGGGGGAGGTGACTTTTGAGAAGCACTGTATAGCAGAACAAATTGACTGGAAACCGTTCGCCGCGTCAAATACAATCGATAACTTCGCTGATCTCTTGTTGCAAACATCACCAGACATTAATTTTATTGCTATTGAGGCGATTGTGAACGGGCACACAAGTGAGGGCACACATTGGAAGTAGTCGTGCGGAGAGCCTATTTTTGAAATGTTATTGTTTATTGCTGGAAATTTCATTGAACTTAGTAGGTTAGGGATTTAAATAGAATACATAATTCGTTAAAACCGTCTATTTCAATTGTATAAACGATTCGTACAAAAGCTGAATATCGACTAAGTTTGTGTATATTATTTCTGAAACCATCTCTAGCATATTCCGGCTTATGAGAGCCAGAAGTATTTATTACAGTTCATAAATCAGACCTTCTTGAAAATGCCGTACAGAGTATTTTTCAATGAATGACAACTATTTGATTTGTGTTTTTGTATTGGTTTATCTAGCGGTAAACTTAACAGATTTCACGTTGCATTTATATGTTATTTTGTTTTGATCATTTCTTGAAGTAATTTAATGATCTTTGTTTATTGTTTGTTTGGCGCCGACTCAAAATTAGTTATTTATATTAGTTTAGGACCTTAGTTATTAAGACTGAACAGGTTCATTTTATTTTTTTTGCTATTCAGTTTCTTTTTTCGTCGGTTTGATTCTTTGTTAAAAAAAATTACTTTTTATTTTTTTGTGGCTAAAATCCACTAATTACTACCTACTCAATGTGGATTACTTTCAAAATAATTACTTCAACTATTAACTGTTATATACTATTACTAGCAGCGTTGAACTTTGTATTTTTTTGTGACGACTATTACAAATTCACTAACCCCTTAGTGACAAAATTTCTAAAAATACTGAAACTCGCATTTCTTTTTTTGTAACAAAGACCTCAAATACCAATTTTTATGCCCTTTACTTCAAAACTAACGGAACGCTCAGACAAACGTTCACCCCCTAGGGGTTGCATTTATAAAAACACTGGAACATATATTTCTTTATCCCTCACAAATACCTCAAATACCAATTTTTATGACCCTAAGTTGAATACTAACGGCACCACCATACAAACTTTCACCCTCCTTCACCCCCTTTAGGGTTGAATTTCTGAAAACACTGAAATACATATTCCTTCTATTTGTAACAAAGACTCCATATGTCAATTTCATGACCCCCATTTTACCCTTTTAGGGTTGAATTTTTCAAAATCACGAGAAACACATTTGCCTTTATTTGGGAAGAAGAGCCCAAATACTAATTTCCATTACTCCAATTTCAGAACTTACTGTACTTTCACTTTTACCCCCTTCTCACCCACCTTTTCAGCCTTTAGGGATGAAATATCAAAAAAATATGCCGTCTAAATTTCAGCTCTTAGGTCCAGCGGTTTGATATGAGCGTTGATCGTATATCAGTCAATCAGTGAGTCAGTTAGTCAGGACATATAGGTACATATTACCCCAAATACGAGGTAGCTGCTGTGAACAGTTGAGGAGATCCCTCGACTATCTTCCGTCTCCCTTATCAGATTAATTATGGGCCTCCATTATGTTGTAGTGTCATCAGAACCACACATGTGGGCCAAGTTTCAACAGAATCAATAAATCATCCCTTATTTTTCTACCCATAGAGGTGTAATTTTTTTGAATTCAAATGTTACCAATACCAGATATATTCTATCGATTAAAAAAAAGTACCCATAAAAATCGGGCTGAAAAGTTATACGTGGTTACACATACAAAAATATACGCGTCGACTAGAGAACCTCCTCTTTTTTTTTCGTTGGTTAATTAGAATGATTTCAGCAGAAGAAGAAATAGAATACTTATATTGTGCTAGCTGGAGCGTATTCAAACGAATTTCTGTTTTTCATAAATGTGAACACATATCTTTATGTTGTTATCTAATGTTATAACATTTGCATAATTGTTCTCGGAATTGGGTGTTGCGTGACACTACAAATTAGATAAAGCAAAAAATGCCGGGGAAACAGAGCATTTCAAGATAATGAATTAAGCAATTCCACGGGAAAAATGCAGATTTCGATCAATTATTCCAAATGGATGTGTAAGCTTCAATTGAAGAATATATTTGTTTCATTCTTTTATTAACATAATCAGTTCTCATTGATAATGGACGATTTGAACCATCTTTATTCATTTTCATGAAAATCATTTCGGTTCTGGCTATTCCTCCCAGAAGGGACAGTTATCATAAAGATGTCCATTGAAACTTTCTAAAACTTCGCAGTTTAATATCTACTATCTCCGCCTACATTGACAAGTCGCCTCGCGCCGTGAGACCGTTCAACAAGACATACAGTACGAGCGAGCTGGTCGAGCCACGCGCCTTTGATGATTGTAGAATTTACCGACATTTCATCCATACGGTAGTGTAAGAAAACTGCAGAAATATAGCAAGCGATTGTTTATCAATGACACATTTGTCAAATACTTTATGTTTATTGTTTCTGAAATGAGTATTCAAAATGAATATTTCGAAGAAAATGTGTGCGAAATTTCAAATAATCTATAGTTTGAAACGTTTTTACAGTTGTAGCACCGGTAGTTGACCAGCACCCAGTAATTGTCAATTTTCCGTTAATGCGCGGAAATAAGGATACTATATTATTTTGTTGGTTGCCTATGTTTTTGAAAGTTGAATGGGACTTTGGTCCAGTAGATGTCACAACTAACCCAAATAAATTTCGCGATAAGTAGGTCACTGTCTTGGTTACACATTTTTCGTGTTTCACTGGTAGAAAATTTTTAGTAATCTTAAATCATCCCTTCATGTTGATAGTTTTATTAAAAACAAATTTGTTGTACTAGTTGATAGATGAATATAGCCAGTATATTCGTTATAATAATTGTTGGAATGTGTGTTTTTACTATTTTAATTCATCTGGTTAACTACGAGAACAAAATATTTGTTCAAGCTCCAGCAATTGACCACTTTGGTCAACTACTGGTGTTTCAATGGAATCAATAGTTTCATAGCTTTGGATATGAGTAAAATATTGATTTTTGTTCAAAAAAATATCGTTATTTCAAAGCGGATCTAGTAATTCATTTAGAATATAGGTCTAGTAGAACCACTGAATTTTCCAGAAAAAATAACTGAAAGTAACAGGAAATTTTTCGAATATACGAAGGTACAATTGCAACAGGCTGTGAGCGATGTTGGCAATATTAGACAATTGAAGAGGCTGTAAAGTTGTTTCTGATTGATATTGATTAAAAAAGACACTTTTCCACTTCTATAAGAAAAACAAAGCATGGAAAATGATGTAGATTTCAAAAAATGTATCCCCGGTGCTTCCGAAGTTTGAGAGATCAAGACGGAATAAAGAGAGAGAGAGAGAGAGATTTATTAACTACGTCCATATTTGTAACATGTCTATGAGAAAAAAAAATAAAGTTGAAAGTTACAACTTAAAAGAGTAAGACTAAAATTCCTACAGTGATACATCACATTACAACTCAGGAATAAAATAAGGTTAACTCAGAACTCAGCCATTGTAAACAATACAGAAAGGGGTATAAGAGTTGAATTAACAAAGCCTAGATGATCCACGTTAAAATTATAGTTCAAAAAGTCCTTTACGGAGTAAAAACAGTTCATCATTAGACAAGATTTCACTGATCTCTTAAAATTGTAAAAGTTCATATTTCTTATTTCCAAAGGTAATTTATTATATAGGTTGATCAACATTGTTTTGACTAGCGCCTCTATGATTTTTGCGATAACTGGAATTATGGAAATTTGGCGTAAGTTTTCTGATAGGTGGGGATCCCCTTTTTTTAGCAATGGCAAAACAACTGAAATCTTCAGTGCATCTGGATAAACTCCTAGAGATAAGCAATCATCAATTCAAATTGAAAGTGGAGAAGCAATAATATCGGCTATAGCTTTAATCACCACGCTGTTCAGTTCATAGAAATCCGGACAACTTGACAATAGAACGAATCAAGCCAATTAACGTTTCTATATTTCGATTCGCTTATTTCCAAGAAAAGACAAGAATCATTGAAAAAAGCAGAAATGAAGTAATAGGTCGGCGACGAGTCAGCAAAAGAATTACATGATGATGCCAAGAAGAATATAGAATTGGGAAATGAAACTAATAATATAATGAAACTGTTGAAGAGGAAACAGAGTAATACTGTAACACAAGAAAATAACAATGAAATAGAAAAACAAAAATTCAATATTGAGACTGAAGTAAAGGAATATAAAAATTATACGGAAATTGAAGTAAATTGTAGTCCAAACCCATGTGAAGAAGGTACAATCCGTTGAAAAAGTAGTATTTTTGGAAAAGGTTAGAGTTCAAAAATTATCATTCTTTTTAAAGATTGTGTTTTGAAATCAGAACGTGTTTTTTATTTCAATAGATCTACAGTTTTGCTAAGAAACTTGTTTTATTTGATGGTCAACCACTTGGTAAAATTATGGTCAAGAACTAGTTCTTGCTGGTCAATCACTGGTGATTTATGACTATATTTACTCAAATATTCTCTCAACTACATTTTACCGTTCTTTACAAGATTTTACATAATATCAATAAGAATCATAAACCTTGGTTTTTCTTGAATATATTTTTGGTTTTCATGAAAAGTTGATATTTTAGTATGTATAAGTTATTTTTTTGAAAGAAGCTCTCAATTGGTCAACCATTAGTGCACTCAACATTTTCCAAATAAACAAAGTCCGCTTAAGTGTTGCCATAGCGACTTTAAGTACAAAAACATTTTAATTATTGATTTTATGAAAAAAATAAGTGTTCATGAAAAGTTTTTCTCAAAATTGAAAGTTCCCCAACAAAAACCGAAAATGTTTCGCAGAGAAAAGTACCTTTATTTGCTAGAATACCGGAAAGTCTTAACACTTTTTTAACCGACGAAACCAAAAAGTAGTCTCTAGTCGACGCGTATATTTTTTTTATCATTTTTTTTAATGTATGATCACACATAACTTTTTAATGAGGCGTCCGATTCCGATAATTATTTCTTCAGTGGATAGGGTGTACTTAAATTCCCTCTGAATTCTGCTCCGTTAACCGATTCTATCAGGCATAACTTTTTACTGGGATCTTTGATTTGGATGATTCTTCTTTTATCAGATAGGGTATACCTCATAGTTGATCATATTTGGATTTCGAATGGTATTATCCACCCTTACGGGTAGAAAAATAGGGGATGATTGATTTTTCACTTGTGAACATTGGCACACATATGTAGTTGACAATGACATATCGCTAGTGTCATTATCACAATCATTATATTCTATGAGAGGATGAAATGATACACAAAGTAATGAAATAATTTTACCAGAACAACAAAAATAATGTATATTACAACAAATAGTAAAAGTAGATAATCATATCATTTAACTGGTAATAGTTGAAGTAAGGTGGGTAAGTAAGTATTTTGGAAGTAATAAAAAAACAAGCAGTTGGTAATTAGTAGATTTCAGCCACAAAAAATTGAAAAATAAAAACTTTTTAACAAAAAATTAAACCGACGAAATACGGAACTGAAAAGTAAAAAATAAAATAAATCTTCTTAGTCTGAATAACTGAGCTCCTAAACTAATGTAAGTAACTAATTTTGAGTCGGCGCCAAACAATCAACGAAGATCCTTAAATTTCTTCAAAAAAAATTATCAGAATGTCATCGCCCAACTCGATGCCATCATTTCACGCCGACTCAAAATTAGTTACTTACATTAGTTTAGGAGCTTAGTTATTCAGACTAAGAAGATTTATTTCATTTTTTACTTTTTAGTTCCGTATTTCGTCGGTTTAATTTTTTGTTAAAAAGTTTTTGGTATTATAAACTTCCACAATCTGAAACAAAATTAATTTCATCCTGTGATTGTGAAAGGTTATAGGTTTTAGTAGTAAAAATATTTCCATTGAAGGAAACATCTTTACACAAAAAGCAGTTGATCGATTGGTTCAATGAAGAGCTGAAGGTTCAAAGATCAGTCTTGTCAATTGTCCAACTGATATCTGATGTAAGTGAAAACCCTTATGACATAAGGGTTTATAATCTGTTGAAGAAGGAATATGGAAAAGACATCAAAACAGCTAAGAAATATGCATATAATGAGTATATTCGTTCTGCTGAAAACAAGTCTAAAGCTAGCTGGCGAATTATCAATTTTGAAAGAAATAAGTCAACTCCCCTCGTTAATTAAAACATTACCTCAAACGATTTTAACGATATTTTTGTTCAAGTGGCCAAATTTATCATATAATCTCCACCTTGCATTCCTAAAAAGAAATTACTAAATTTCCAGCACCTTCCTCTCCTTTTTTTCTACTTCCACTTACTTACCCAACGTGGAGTAATGGATACCATATAATTATAAAAAACTGTTCATGTGTTGATGTTTATGACTTGAATAGTGAACTCATCAAAGAAACATCAGATATAATTCTGGAACCGTTAACCTAATTATATAATCTAATCTTTAGTACCGGAAATTTTCCGGATATTATGAAAATTATTCTCCAACATCCATCATATCGTCGAAAAAATTATAAAACAAAGACTAACAAAAAAAACAATTTAACAATTTTACAAATCATACAGCCCTTACGCTGTGCGACTTTGCAAAGGCTTTCGACTATGTCGCTCATGATATTCTACTGGAAAAATTACAATTTCATGGAGTTAGAGGGATTGCACTCTTCCTTTTTAATATCACCTGAGGAATCGATTTCAGACTGTCCGTTTCAATAATAGTACATCAGATTTTAAAGGAATGAATCATGGTGTACCTCAAGGCTCTGTCTTGGGGCCACTTTTATTCATTATATATGTAGATGAGCTGAGCAACTTCATGACACCCTTTAAATGTATTCTTTTTGCCGATGACAAGTCATCTATGTTAGAGTCCAGATTATCATGTTTTGTTAGATCGGTCCAAATAAATTGAAGAAAAACTAGAAACATGGCTACACATGCTGACATCCACCATTATAACACGGGGAATTCTGATAATATCAGATGTAGGCTTTCTATTTCGCAAACAAAATCTCTAGATTTTACTCTTTATGATGTACTACTTCATCAAAGCGGTAATTATGTTTATTCTATCAATGAATACCTTGAAGATATTCCAGGTGCGACATTTTGCCTTTGAGAACATTTTTTTTTTTTTTTATGTTCTGGTTCCCACGAAAAGGGATATCCTGTAATGTTCAGAGAACATCGTGGGAACCTAGGGAAAGAAGGTAGGAGTTGGTGTTCTTCTTAAATTTCTGAAGGTTGTATGCCTCGGGGAACACCTCCCTAGGCAATGAGTTCCAAAGCCTCGCTGTTCGTTGGATGAACGAGTCTTTGGAAAGTGATGTTCTGCAGGTTTCCAAAGTGACCACGAAGGGGTGTGATGACTGAACTTGACGGGTTAATCTCGAAGAGACTGCCAAAGCAGGAACGATTGTTGATATTTCAGAAGAGCATCGCCCATGAAAATATCTATAAAATAGAGACAAATCGCCAACTTTTCTACGGTGTTCCAGACAAGTGAGCGAGTTTGTAAGCGAGGCATCACCGACGAGACGAATTGCCCTTTTTTGGACAGAATCCAATAGCCTCAGGATATGTTTAGGTGCCGCACTCCAAATATGGGAACAGTATTCCAGGGCAGGTCGGATCTGTGCCTTATAGATCATAAGCAGCTGACTTGGTGTGAAAATAGCTCTTGGCACGATACTGAAAACGAAGTTTTGGGATGCACTTTTGGCAATGGACCTCACGTGATTTTCCCAGGAAAGGTTATTGCTGATAGTAATACCAAGCATCGATATGGATGGCTTCAGTGGTATGGTTACTCCTGACAAAGTTATGTTAGGCACAGTGAGATCGGCTTTTCTAGAGAAAAGACATGCTTGTGTTTTGTTTGCATTGAATTCTACCAAGTTATTAGATCCCCATTCGAGAATTGTTGCCAAGTCCATATTTATATTATTAACATTTCTTCCTCGTTCATTTCTGGTTTCACGGGCTGATATAGGGGCCCTGGAAGAGAAAGCGGTATGGAGGGTACTATCATCGGCAAAGCTGTGTACTGGACATGAAGTTGCTTTCAACAGGTCGTTGATGTGAAGTAGAAATAGTGTTGGTGCGAGAATGGATCCTTGCGGAACACCAGCATTTATGAGTAGAGTGTCAGATGAAACTCCATCGACCACTACATGGAGAGACCTGTTTGAGAGAAAACTAGCAAGCAGAGAACACTGCTGAGGGGGCACGCTATAAGACGGAAGCTTGGCGAAGAGTCCCTGGTGCCAAACTCGATCGAACGCCTTGGAGATATCTAATGCCACAGCTAAAGTTTCTCCATGCTTTTCAATAGATAGCTGCCATATATGTGAGACGTAAGCGAGCAGGTCACCAGTTGATCTCTGATGGCGGAAGCCATATTGCCTATCGTTGACAATTCCTGAGTCTTCCAGATATTTCATGAGCTCGATGTTGATGGCTTTTTCCATGACCTTTGAAATAATAGATAGCAGTGCGATAGGTCTGTAGTTGCTAGGTAGGGCCTTTTTGCCTTTTTTAGGGACTGGCTGTACTCTTGCAATTTTCCAATTGGACGGAAATACCCCAAATTGTAAGAGTGGTTGAACAACTTGCAAAGAACAGGTGTTAGTTCGGGGGCACATTTCTTGAGAACAATCGGCGGGATTCCGTCAGATCCACAGGCTTTGTTGGTGTTGAGACCCAGCAAAATCTTTCTGATAGTACGTTGGCGAAAGGTGATCTCGGGCATGTGACTGTCAATAGGTGTAATGTTCGGGGGTTGTTTTCCCGATGAATCCAGAGTGGAATTTCCAGCAAATAGGTGCGCAAAGATATTGGCTTTTTCCTGGGCAGTGGTTGCTAGTGTTCCATCTTCTTTGGTTAGGGGAGGAAATGAGCTGGAAGTGAAATTTCTTCCCACAGCTTTGGCGAAAGACCAAAATGAACGGGATCCGTTAGGACATTCAGCAAGTTTTGATCTTATTTTGGCTTTGTGGGCATCTTTTGAGCATTCTATTGTCTCTTTACATATGCCTCTAGCCTCGACATATGCTGCTCTGGTCTCAGGGCCCGGATTTTTTAGCCATCGATGGTATGCCGCCTGTTTGGAAGCCACAGCTCTAGAGCAGTTTCTGTTAAACCAGGTCTTATCGGATGATGTTCTTCTTTCGGTATTCGGTATGTAAGTTTGCATCCCCAACATGATGATTTCAGAAATTGTCTCAGCACATCGTGTTGGATCTACTGAAGAGAAACAAACTCTCTTCCATGGAAACGCTGAGAAAAACATACGAAGACCTTCCCAGTCGGCCGAATTGTAATGCCACATGAGACGGGGTGGTATTGTGCAGCTCGATGGTAAATGGAAAGAGCATGTTGTGGAGATGAGGGTGTGGTCAGAGTTTCCAAGTGGGGCACAAACTTCTATTCTATACGGGTCAGCTTTACCGGGTGATTCTCCAAGGTGGCTCACCCCTATAACTTTTTTATTATTGAAGATAGAAAAACGAAATTTGGGGGTTGGGTATAATAGTTCAATTTACATTTTTGACATATTTACTTGCTTTGCCGTACTTCCGGTTTGACCGAAAATGACCCCAAATTTCGATTTTTAAATGGGACATCCTATATATTTTCACTTATTTCGTTCGAGAATGACATTCTAAATTCAATAACACCTCACTAGTCAATATTTGACAGATAAAGTCATTTTTATTCCATTTTTTTTTTTCGATTTAGAATGCCATGGATCCTGTAATTCGCTTCATTCTTGATCAAGTAACATGGGAAAAATACGACATTGAGGCTTATGACTTCACAGTCGCTTAAAGAATTATTCAAAAGTCGCAAATCAGTCCATTAAGGTTCTTAATTTTCAAAATGACCTCCTTGATCACGACAAAGTTCAACTTTTTCAATTGTTGCGCGCATCACATTGATTAGCTGTTCCGCAGTGATGTTCTGGAATGCCACCCTTACGTTATACTCCAGTTCTTCACGAGTAGCTGATGCTGTATTATACACCTGATTTTTAATTGTTCCCCAGGGAAAAAAATCTAGCGGAGTAAGATCTGGTGATCTAGATTATAAAAAAGAAATAATTCAATATGAAAAAATATGACCACTTAAGAATGTACCTAGCAGGCCACTGAATAGGTCCATAAGTTCCAATCCACTTTTCTGGGATGTTCTCTTACGACTTGAGAATTGTGAGGTAGCGCTCCATCTTATTGAAAATAGATATCAACTTGGTCAGCCAGTGGTAAATCTTCAATGAAATCATTAATTTGATTTCTAAGGAACTGTAGATATATTTCCGCAGTACGTTGTCCGTCGAAAATTATTGGCCCCAACAGTTTTCCTCCGATAATACCCATTCAGCAATTGAAACCAAATCGCTCTGGGAAATTTCCTCCTTGCATCAGATGTAAATTTGTTTGAAACCAGTACCTTTTATTATTCGGATTGAACAGGCCCAAGTTGGTGAATCGAGTTTCATCTGAATAAATAATTTTAAATGGAAAACGTACATCTTTTCTGTATTTAGTCAAAAACCAGTTGCAATTAGTTAACCTTCGGTTGTGATCGTTATCGTAAAGATGTTGGTGTAGTTGGTACTTGAATGATCGATAATTATATTTGTGAAGAATTCTCCAAACGGACGAAAAACTTATTTCACACCCAGAAACAATTTGGCGAATTCACTTCAACATAGAGCCAACACGTCTACTTCTTTTTCTTCACTGACGATGAAGTTATTGGCATTTTCTTCTGGTTCATTTCGCATTTTCCTTTCCAGTTTTGGAAAATAATGCCGAGTGGGATGGCGACGATTAGGGAATCTCTGAGCATAAATTCGAGCTGCATCAGTTGCATTGTTTTTTGCTCTTCCGTAAATTAGCAGCATGTCAATTTTCTCGTTTCTAGTATAATTTTCCATATGAAATTATAAACAACGCAACAAATACATTTTTGAAAGTGACAGCATATTCATTAGCCCATTTGTTTAATAATAATAATAGTTTATTGGTTCTTTAGATTATGTCTAGCATAATATAGAACAAGTCAGTATAGTACATACAGTGTCAGTTATAAAATTTTACATGAAATAAATTAATATTTAAAACATTTTTCACAAATTCTGGTCAATATAATTAATATACATAATGATTCAACTGAGTGCATGAAAGCATGCAAAAAAAGACTCAATATAATAATAATGATGATTACTTTTTAATTTTTGGTTCTATGACTATTACTTGCATAATACAGAGCAAGTCAGGTGTCAGAAATAGTTTTTCCAAGCGAATTTTCGACACTACAAACAAGAGACTTATATTACAAACAGATTACAAATTAAAAATTATACATAAGAATATCTAAAAGCAAGAAAATCAAGTAGTTTAATAAAAGATAAAATATGAAAAATATACGTACATACATAAATATACAATCAGTTAAAATCTGTATCTCCCAAATACTCACTTATTGAGTAGTACGCTTTTTTTAGTAAGATATTTTTGACTACTATTTTGAATTTATTCAAAGGAAGATCTTTGTAGCAGTTTGGTAGATGATTAAACAGGGTTATTGCCATGTATTTTGGACAACGTTCTGTTTTTTGGAGACGGTGACTGGGAACTTCCAGTATTGCAGAATTTCTTGTGTGATATCCACTGTTTCCCAGCGCTCTGAATGAGGCCAGCTCTGTTTTTGCATATATCAGGATATGCATGACATACAATGAATGGAAAGTCAGGATTTTCAGCTGTACAAATATATTCTTACAACTTACTCTCCTGGCAACTCCAACGATATTTCTAACGGCTCTTTTCTGGAGTTTGAGAACCCTATCGGCCTCATGGGATACTCCCCATACTATGATCCCATATGCCATGACTGACTGAAAGTGTGCAAAATATATTATCAACAATACAGATTTTTCGACGGTCTTCCTGAGTTGGTACAGGAGATAACACTTTGGAGCTAGTTTTTTGCACACTTCATTTATATGGGTAGACCATGTACAGTGTTCATTCACATGGAGCCCAAGGAACTTCATAGAAGGTGCTTGAGTGATAGATCTGCCGTTAGATCTTAGCAACAAGCTGTGATCGAATTTATTATTTGACTGACTAAATCTTATAAACTTAAGTAGTCCTAGCAACAGCTTCAATTGTTGGTCACGGATAACTAGAGTAACATGACTTTTAGTGCATAAGTATACCGAATACGTATTATTTGTTAATATGTATGATCGCTTCTTGCAATTATTGAGAAAAAAATGTGAAAATAAAGTGAAAGTGTGTGGTGTCAAATTATTCGTGAGAAAATGATCTTTCACAAAAAGCTAACGAGCCACCTCATTTCCATTTGAAAAAATCAAGTTAATTGGAAAAATTCAAATTTGTGACTTTTGAATGATTCTTAAAACGACTGTGTCATAGGCCTCAAAGTCGTATTTTTCCCACGTTACTTGATCAAGAATGAAGCGATTTACACGAACCATGGCATTCTAGATCGAAAAATAGAAATTGGAATAAAATATTGTTGTGTATTCATTACATTTATATGTTTCTACCTACGTGTGTAATGTTATTTGAATGACTGATTTTTATATTTTTTTTCTTCTTTCTTTCAAATAAACTATCTATCTATCAATAATCCTAAAAAATATTCAAGAATGAGTATTTCCCATAAAAAAATAATATTCAAACAATACCGAAAATTGTTATGTAGAAAAGTATTTAATATATAACCGTAAAGTAAGTTAAGTAAGTTTGATTTCATTGACATTTTTTATTGCTCCCTCGAGAAATCAAATTGATAGTTTTGATCAGCGAATCTATCTCTTTTATAATTTTTTAGAATTTCACTGATCAAAATCGTCAAATTTGTTTTGAGGGGGCTAAGGGATTATTAGCAAAAAGGGTAGAAAACATGTACAAAATATACAACTGATTTGTTATCAGTTGTAATACCACAAGAGAGTGAGAATGAAGTCAAAATAATTCGACAGATTTTCGACAAGCTCAAGTGGCTATTGCCAAATGGCAACAGGTTTGAGAAAGAAATCTGCAGAATTATTTTATAGTTTATCGAACTCTCGTGTGGTATTCTATAGATTATTTTTTCATGTTACGATCATAAACACATTTCCTCGCACAATGATACAAGGTACTAAACCGGTTTTGATTAATTTCTCACTTTTCATGCGAATTGATGACAGACGTCAAATTAAAAATATTCGTTGTCAGACAATAAAAACAAAATACACCAAATTATTCCCGCGGCAATTTTCTAGTTAGATTATTCTCATTATAAGTTTTGATTGGTCAAAACGTACATGAATGATTTGAATTTAAAGTTTCTATTGGTTTCTAGAAATGTCATGAAATAATCTCAATAAAAAATAATATCAAATCGACAACTTGTTTTGATGCGAAGAATTTTGGATTATTTTGATCACAGCGTCGATGTTAGCAATCTGAATTCAGCCGGTAATTCTTAAGTTTCATTCAATAAGTGTAGCTGAAGTTATTGATGTCAAATTATTCATTGAAAGTTTACATTTTTACATGAGAATCATTTCGAAATATCGATTCATATTAGTTGAATTTTTTTTTCCGTTTCTTAGTTTTTCCCAATGAACTTTTGTAAGTTAACCTCAATCATCACTTTCAATTTTGTAGGTTGTGATTTTTAACCGACGAAACCAAAAAGGAACAGGTTCTCTAGTCGACGCGTATATTTTTTTTTATGTATGATCACGCATAACTTTTTACAGAGCAGTTCGATTCCGATGGTTCTTTTTTCATTGGATAGGGTGTACTTCAGAGTTGGTCCCGTTCAGATTTGAACGAAAAAATCCATCCCTAAGGCCCGATATTATAATGTCAGTTTAAACTCTTGAGAGACGTCATCGAGTTTAAACCTTAAACCCTACCTCAGGTATGGTTTAAAGGATTGAAAACGTTCAAGTAGGTTAGCCAACAGGACAAAAATTGACATCTTAAAATCGAGTCTAACGTTAAAAATTTGTTTTTAAATAAGCTATACTTTGTAGTTGGAAATACTATAAAATGGACTACATTCAAAATAATATTTTTGAAGTGTTCGAAGAGGTAATGTCGGTTAATGAAGAGGAAATCATTTATTTGGTGGATGTGCCAAGAGCCGCTCGCAAATTTAGAATTAGGCCCAATCATTATGATGAATGGAATGACATATAATTTCTAAATAGATTCAGATTGTCTAAGCAAACTGTTGACAATATATTTACTCAGATAGAGGGTAGATTACAGCACCCTACTAATCGGTAAATAAAATATTTCTCTTCAACAGCTTCAAGGGTTTTATTAAAGTCAACTTACTTTTCAGAAACCACGCAGTTGAGCCTTTGTTGCAGTTATTGATGGTGCTTAGATTTTATGCTACAGGGGATATGCTCAGAGCAGTGGGTGATTTTGGTGGAATACATGTATCAACAATAGTCAAACGTGTATCCACAGCTATTGCAGCTTTATCGAAGATATATTAAAATGCCTTTTTCGGAGAAAAGCACTGCAAGTAACAAAGAGAGAATTTTTTGATATTGCCAGATTTCCGAATGTAATTGGTGGCATTGACTGTACACATATAAAGATTCAATCTCCAGGTATGCTTTTGAAATGAATCTGTTGTGATAATAGCGCCATTATGGTCATATAGTGACAATCTTATTGATTTGCAGGCGGAGATAATGCAGAACAATTTAGAAACCACAAGGGATATTTTTCAATTAACGTTCAGACTGTTGCAAGTGTTACACTGAAAATATCTGAAAAAGCACAAGGAATGTTTACATGTATCCACATTTTATGCATGTATCTTATCTTAAGGCCCGGTATTTTCACCTCCGGTTATACTAGGAATAAATTAACCAATGGTTAGAATATGCTTTTGTTAAACGTTTATCGATAAGCACATTCTAACCATTGGTTAATTTATTCCTAGTTTAACCGGAGGTGAAAATACTGGGCCTCAACCTAATATACCGACTTGGGAAAAACTTTGGCCGAGAAAATCAATATCCCCAATAATTTTGAAGAAAAAATCAATAATGTAAAAAACACAATATATCTCTTTCCAACTGATGAATCTGAAGTAATAAAAATAATCAAAACACTAAAAAATAAAAAATCACCGGGAAGAGATAACATACGGTCAGAAACATTGAAAGAAATATGTAATCAAATCGCTGCTCCAATAACGTTTCTAATCAATAAATGTTTCAATACAGGATTGTTCCCCAAACTATTGAAGATGGCAATTGTTAAACCCTTATTTAAAAAAGGCGATAAAAAAGAACTCTGAAATTATCGTCCAATCTCGCTGATTTCGAATATTGCTAAAATATTTGAAAAAATATTGAAAATGAGGCTTGTAAAATTTCTAGACAAACACGATGTAATTTCAGGGAGTCAGTATGGCTTTAGAGAAGGAAAGTCAACTGAAGATGCAATTTGTGCATTAACATCAAAGATATATAAAGCAATTGATTCAAAAAAACCTTCACTCTGTGTATTTGTTGACCTCTCTAAAGCCTTTGACACAGTATGCCACCAAAAATTGTTGAGAAAGCTACAAATATACGATATTAGAGGAAATGCATACAAATTATTGGAGAGTTACCTCTCAAACCGTCAACAAAAAGTCTGTATAGAAGGTACCATTAGCAAAATGAGAAATATCACATACGGTGTGCCACAAGGTACTGTTCTTGGGCCACTACTATTCACACTTTACATCAATAGTTTATTATCAATGGATATAGAAGGTTGTGTCCTCAGTTTCGCTGATGACACCGCAATATTCTATCAATCTAAAAACTGGAAGACCCTCAAAACTGAAGCGGAACTGGATTTCAAAAAAATCAAAGATTGGTTCAGATACAACGAACTAACCCTTAATATGGAAAAGACAAAATATCTCCCGTTCATCTCATACGCAAATAACTTACCAAACCTAGGTAATCTTGTTGTTGATCATGAAACCATAATTCCTGAAGAGAAGTCGATGAAATACCTAGGAATAATTATTGATAGGCACCTACGATGGGACTTGCAAGCAAAACACATTTGTAATAAGCTGAGAGGCTTCCTTTCACGTTTCAAATATTTGAGAGAAATTCTGGACGTATCTCATTTAAAAACCATTTATTTTTCTCTGATACAGTCTCAACTTTCGTACGGGATCCTAGGTTGGGGAGGCTTAAATGACTGTCATTTGAATAACATTGTCACTTTACAAAAATGGATAATTAGAATTATATACAATAAAAAAATAACCTACTCAGGTGACACACTGTATAGAGAAAGTCAACTTTTCGACCCGAGACAGCTCTTCTGTCTCAAAATCATAATTGGCATCTACCAAAAAAAAATCAAAATTGAACACATCGAACATAGCCATCATACTCGGAACAGAGAGAAGAATTTTTTAGTGCCAAAATGTGAAAAAAGCGCGAGGCAACGTAGTATTGAATTTTTGAGTCCAAAGTTATATAACATCCTACCAGATCACTTGAAATCCATCGAAAACTTCAACTCATTCAAAAGTCATATAACGAAATGGTTACGACATACGGAGAGATATATAATACATGATATAGTTAACAATAAATTACAAGGACTCACTCTCAAGTACTGAATAAGCTCAACAGTTTTCAGAACTCTATTACACTACTAGTAATCATTATGTGACACTTTTGAACGAAAGTGTTTGTTTACATTTATAATTATCGTAACTCATATTTTTTATATTATACGTATATCTTATTCTCATTTAACTTTTACAATGTTTTTATATTAATATTTTATATTCATTCAACTTTTACATTTTACATATTTATAGTTTCGTTTTATCTGTTTTCTATATCTTATAATTACGTCTTTATCCATATGATAAAGTCCCATATGTATACCTTATATGTTTATATGTGAATAAAATTCTACACACCATCTATCACGCACAAGCTGACCCAATACAGCTTCAGTGATTACCCTGTTTATTCATATTCGTTGAAATATTATATATCACACAGTTTGAAGATTCATGAATAAACATTATTATTATTATTATTATCAACAACTCATCTGTCATTCTATTATTAATTGAATTTATTTCATTAGCATTTGGGGGTTACCTCAAATATAAATGAAAAGTAATTTTACTCGCGTCACTTTTCACAAAACGAAACAGTCGTTACGATAAAACACCATAAGGCCAAGTGACAGATGACATTTATATACATGGAAAATAAAAATCTTATGTGTTTTTATAATATGACTTTTTCACCACTTTTGGTTTAAACTCGAAGATAAACTGGTTTAAGTTTTTCGGAGTTTAAACTGACATTATAATATCGGCCCGAAGGCGAGTAGTTTGCGTCAACACATGTTTACCTCCTACGAGAGATGAAGATGGGTTGCGGAAACTCAGGTGGCTACCTCCAAGTGGTATCGCTGGATAACGGGGTTGACAAGGAAAATCCAGTGGGAATGACCAGAAATGGTCAAAACCTGCGGATCTCTAAGTCAATCTCAAACCAAATGCCACCACAACATGGCTTAATCCAAGGCGTCAAGCGACCCGTGCCGAGGGATGGATGATACCTGAGCCAGTCAGGTATAAAAAAAACGGAGCCTCTGGGATACATGGCGACCTCCCAGAGTAATCTGCCTTACACCTGCGCAGGGGGCACCGCAGGTGTGGACGACCCTTTCCCCTACACAAACAACCCTGGGGAACTTCCAGTTGAAGAAGACCCAACACCGATAGCGGGTATGGAAGTCGAGGAGATTCCAGTTGAATCACACTCGGCACCAGAAACCGTAAACCCAACCGAGGAGGGATCAGCAGATGGTCGAACTCCTACTGAGAAACTCCCGGAAACAGAGTGGATTCCAAAGCCATTTGGTAAAATGGAAACCAAAAAGATTCTTCAGCTCATCAAAACCCAGGACATGGGGATAGATACTGAAGAATGGCTTGTCATCAAGAGACAAGAGGAGGCCTCGGGTCTAACTCTTGTCTTTCAATCTTCGACTGTGACGCCCTAAGTAGTAGGCGACACAGAATCTTTGGAGAGATCAGCCCGGAAACAGGCATGAATCCGAAGAACCTTATCAACAGGCTTCTAAACCTAATTAAAGGAAACCTGTTTGAATGAGGAACCACTGACGACAGAGTGATACAATAGACCCCAGCTGGTCGCAGTGTCAAGGGAAGCTAAGTGCCAACCCTGTCTCTGGCTCGTCAGCCTTAAACCAACCAACCAACCAACCATCGGCCCTAAGGGTAGCAAAATGGAGGATATTGATCGTTCACCCTCTGAATTTTGGTCCGTTAACCGATTCTATCAGGCATAACTTTGTAGTGGGTTTTCCGATTTGGATGATTCTTTTTTTATTAGATTGGGTATACCTCATAGTTGATCATCTATCAATTAGGAATGGGTAGTGAAATAGGGGATGATTAATTTTTCACTTGTGAACATTGGCACACATATGACAGATCCTCCTGCATCCGCCACAATAATTACATTCTATGAAAGGATGGAATTATATACAAAGTGATGAAATCAACTAACCAGAACTTAAAAAAATAATTCATATTATATAACAATAAATAGTTAAAGTAGATAATCATATTATTTAACAGTTAATAGTTGAAGTAGGCTACGTAAGTAAGTATTTTGAAAGTCATCAAAAATTAGGTAGGTAGTAATCAGTAGCTTTTTGCCACAAAAATATTGAAAAATAAAAACTTTTCAACAAAAAATTAAACCGACGAAAAAATCAACTAAAAAGCAAAAAATAAAATATACCTTCTTAGTCTTAAGTGGAAGTGATACTTTATAAACTGAAAGACCCGTGAGACAGGGGGTGAGGCAGAGGTATAAAATTCGCTACTGATGGGAGGAGCCTAAATACTACGGAAACATCATTACTTGTTTCAGAATTATTTCCTAGACCGCAGCTCATCGATCTCGAACACTTACGAGGGGGAGTCTAAATTCGGTACAGTGGACCGTTACAAGCTTGAAGAATCCAGCAAGGCGCATTCCTATCGGATTGCAAGTAGCAAGAAAACATATTCCGTTTTTTGAAATTGATGCTAACTCTTTTTTTTGAATCGCATTTACGAGCTTGGCTTTTAGTATTTTCCAATTATTTTCACACCAGTGGAAAGCTGTTCTTTCTGTATTCTGACCAATGGGGAACATGAGCAGGGTTTAGAGAGCGTCGTGGGGCAAAACCGATTATATATTCGTCATCTATGAGAAATTCTAAGATTTTGAGGGTGGGGGGGGCACAGCCCCCCCTTTTTTTCGACAAAAATATTGTTTTTGACGGAATCGAAACATTTTATGAGACTTTTCGATTTAAAACGTGGAGACAAATATTTTTTGTAGGGGGTGCTTGCCCCCCCAATCGGCTCTAGAAAATTTCTTCGTTATGGAAAGTCGGCGATTCGAAAAATTGACGTTCCCGAAAAGCGCAGCCAAAAAAAAATTCGGATCCGCCCCCCTTCCCCCCCATCCCCCTTGCTAGGGGAGGGGGGGTATCGTTAAAATCGACTAGAAGAAGGAATTATTTTTTCGCGTTCAGACCCTCAAATGGTCCCCCGTCCTTCTTTAAAAAGTCCCCTGGCATAATCCGCATTTCTCTACGACCCCCCTTTGGGCTGTGCACTTCCCCGTGGACTATTTTGAATAACGAGAGTGATTTTAATTTAACTAAAAAAATTATCTGAACAATTTTTTGGAATCGGATCCAATGCGTTTTTTCCGATGGGTACCGACCCCCCACACCATTTCTAGGAATTTACTAGATGAAGAAATGTTTTAAGATTTTTGCAATTATGACGTCAGACTTTTTCTCGATTTTTAATTTTTTTTGACAAAATCGTCATTTCTCTACGACCCCCCCTTCGTGCTCTGCGCCATAAAATATAATTAAAATAATAACACGACAATATGACCTATCGAAAAATGTTCGGGAAACATTTTATCGAAAAACAAGTTACGCATATTTTTACATGGGTGAGGGGGTCGAAATAAATCCATTCGAAAATAACTCGCTCAAATAAAATCATAAAAATATCAAAAAATATGCTAACGATTAATCTTGATTTATCATATCCTTTGAACCCTATTTGCTCCCCTTCTCACCGAATAAATATTACTGATATCGGCCGAAAATATTGGAAATATCCATTTTTTTTCAGATAATTTTATGTTAAATACTGCTCGAGGATTTTGCCAAGGGGGGTCGCCTGCCCCCTTACGTTTTTAGAAAAATACATATCGAAAATAAAATTTTGAGAATATGGAAAAATACTTAAAAAACGTGAAATAAAAAATATTTTTTTTATATTAAAATCATATCTCTAAGTCGTACCGTTTCTCAACACATCCGTTCATATGAAAGAGTCGAGAAAAAAAAACCTTCAATATTTTCATTATCAACATCAACACTCTCAAAAAAAAAAATTCACAATACAAAAAATTTAGGAGATTTTTGAATTAAAATCATTTTTCATTTTAATTTTTTTATTCTGTCTCGCACTTCCATGCCTCTATTCGTCCTACTATCTTCAATTTCAGGTGAACGTACTCAATATAAAATTATTTTATTTTTATTTCCATTTTGTCACGTCAGAAGTCGTCTTTTCGAGAGATTTTCTCCACTTTCATTCCATGAGGGGTCCAAACACATAAAAAACACAAATTCATTTTGGTGATCCGCAGTTGACCCTGGATTTGAAAGTACCAATTATGGCATTCGTTGATGGTCCTGTCTTTTTTCCAAAATGTTATTTTCCTTTCAACTATCCCTTGATCCACAGTCATAGTTCTGGCTCCATATGGACATTTTATTTCCACAATGGAGTTTTCTCCTTCCAAAATTCCGTCAGGACTGGCAGTCATAACTAAATTCTTCATCAATGAATACGGCAAAGAATCACGTCAGCCATATCACTGTCCCAAAATTGTTTATTTCTTTTGTCGATATCCATGAAATCCTCCCACTGTTCTGTTTCATCCACGGCGGTAGGGGCAGTCACGACATGAATATCCATATATTCCACTGGTAAGGTACCAGGTACATCTAATAATCTTGAAGTCCCAGTTTAACTCAACTTGGATGACACCTAAAAATGTATAGTGTCTTCAATATGTGTATCACCAGGAACTGGACACTAAATAAACCATTTATCTTAATTTTTTTTTGCGATGAAAAACTTTTTCAACCTCATTTTGTGCTTTATGTAGAATGTCATATACTACACAGCTTGATAGAAGAAATAAAAAAATACCAGTACTTTCTATTTCCCAGCAAATTGCCGTTGTAACTTCAGCTTCAAATATGTGTTTCAGAAATATGGGTATTGTCAGTACACCCGATTTAATAAAATAATTACGTACGATTCCAGATCAACTCACCTTATGTATTCGGCGAAGAGAGATGACACTCTCTAAGATGACATCCATAATCGTTTCTTCGAACCTTTACGTGTACGCGGCATTGTTGAAAAGTAATTAAAATCGCAATACTTTCACTGTGCACAGAATAATCCGCACCCCCATTGGGTCTGTGCCGGTGCATATGTCATAAACTCGACTCGACTCTTCCCGTACACAAACTACTTAGTTCAGGTAGTTTTATCAAATTATGAGTGACTTTCCTGATATTTTTACTTATCTACGTACGATATGAAATAATAATACCGAAATTATAATTCATTGCCCATCCCTGGTAAACATTTTGAACAGTGAATGTATTTCATCTCCATTCATAAATGATTAATTCCTCTAAATTCTGAGATCGGCGCCACTCTACGGATACAAAATGTTGCCATGCAAGGGTTTCGTTGTCCCTAACTTTCAAAGTATATTTTTCGTTATTAGCAAATGAAAAATATTGTACGTGTTGGTAAAGATCTAATCTATGTTCCCCTCGTCTCACTTTTTCGAAATTTGCTTTAGATATGTTCTAAAAAAAATGGAAAAATCACCAAAAAACGTGGAATTTCGTGATTTTTTTTTGGAAAAACCAAATAAAATTTTGAAAAACTGAGACGAGGGGAACACAGATTGTATCTTTGTCGATATGTACTTATTTTTTCATTCACTCTGAATGAAAAATTATCCTAAAAAGTTAGGGACTACGAAACCTTTGCATACACTGCTTTATAGTATAGTACAACTTCCTCTTAATGATAATTGAGCTCCTAAACTAATGTGAGTAACTAATTTTGAGTCGCCGCCAAACAAAACTAGCAATTGAATTAGGTAAAGCGTGAAATGATGGAAGCAAGCTGCATAGCGGCGTTTTCATTACTTCTTCAAAGTAATATAACCCAAGAAGCATCGTAGTGACGGAAACTGATACTACAACTTCGATTCGGTGGTTATTTCGTAATCACCACTAAATCTACTACTATACAGTAAGAATAACTAAAATTTTATATTTGCATGATTGTAGTCACGTAATTCCCATCTATGGTAGCCACACCACACTCCTAAGTATAACTTATCAGTGTCAATTGAGGTGACTGAAACATTATGGCCACTAAGCAAAATCAAAAAGGTTTTCAAACTTGAATGTGGAAAATAACCATTGCGGTAACCATCCTGTACCACTTGAATATCACATTCACTTTCAATAGAGTATGATAGTTTCGATGACGTTTTAGTAACTTCCATCAAACCTTCAATGTGGCTGGCACTTGATTGTGATATGTGGTGATGGTTGCCACGTTCTTGCTATCTCCATAGAATGCCAGTTCATTTATAAAATCACTCAAATTTACGATTACATTTAAAATCCACCATCAAGTGACCGTGGATTGGTCCGCGCAATGACGAAAGCTAACCTAACTTTTCCCAAATTATTTTATTGTGGCTTACAGAAAGTTTGTTTAACCTACGTGAAACGTGAATGATATTTATTCAAAATGAAATGGGTTATGTGTTTCCAATAGACAATTCTTCTTGATTTTTAAGTGATCGTGGATTGGTCCGCGCGATAACGAAAACTAAAAATTTATTCAAAATTAAATAGGTATCGTTTTCAATATATGGTTTATGAAGTTTTTCTTGATTGTTATAAAAAGGTTAATTTAAATAAATCGGATCTCTGACTTGTGTTTGCTTAATATTCATACCTTAATTGTTAATTCAGTTTGCATAAATGCCATCATTTTCATTACTTGTTAATTGGTACTTGATAATTGTTAATTGGAGCTGCATAAATCCACCATACTTGCTGCATGTCCTCTTTTAACAATCAATGGACATGTACCCACAATTTCGAGGTTATAACTTTGGAGTGGCAGGTTATAATATCCGCGACGTGTTCCCCATTTTGAAGGGTATGAGACCTATTGTAATTTCAAGGTTATAACTTTGAAGTAGTGACTCATGGGCCTGCGACGTGGGCACCACTTTCTAGTGGTGAAAAAGTTATTAAGTTAGTTCCACTGGCCACTCTAAAGTTATATTCTCCAAAAGCCGCCATATTCACAAGATGGGTCGCCTAATTAGAGAAATGAACAAAACATGCAATAAAGATTTATTTGCCGTCAGTACTGCATCAAACGTATTGATTTCAAGTAACCAAGATTGATAAAAAATGTTTGAGGGATCAAAGTACATAATTCCAGAGGCGAATTATTTCCAAAATTGTAATGTTTTCCTTAAATAAAGGGTATTCAGATGGCGCATGCTCACAATCGAGCAACAACACCCATATTTCACAGTAAGCTTTGAATCGTTTCAATTTTATCTCGATCATATGTATCCAAATTCAATATACTTACTTGTGAATTCCTATACTTATAGTCGATCAAGTGCTAGGAATGAATCAGGCAAAATGGAAGAATGAGTATCATTTAAAAAAAAGTATGTTGCAGGGCTGAAATCGAGCTACATATCAATTATACAAGCGCAGTCAGTTGTTTAAGATGTTTAGTGTCGGCCACTACATATCCACGTTTTTGCCAGATGACCATAACGTGGTTGGAATGTGGCTATCTCAGATCCAGGAACGTAGATCCGAACATCGCGGCCACCAAAAAAGTGTTCCCCATTTTGGTAGCCACCGCGTGATAAAATCGTGTATATTACGTGGCAGTGATTGTGGTCAAACACCTCAAACTTTTCCAGAATCGTGGCCGCTACGTTCCGTCCACTAAAAATGCTACTTGGGAATGATCGTCGATAATTGTTTGTTTGCCGCCGAATCAAAATTAGTTACTCACATTAGTTTAGGAGCTCAATTATCATTAAGACTAAGAACATTTATTTTATTTTTTGCTTTTCAGTTGATTTTTTCGTCGGTTTAATTTTTTGTTAAAAAGTTTTTATTTGTTATTTGTTTTTTTTTGGAAAACGACTCATTTTGCACACCCTTGTTTTTCGAGAATATTAAATTCAACTCATATCTCAGAACATTCATATTATAATTTGTATGCATTGACTGTGTTGCAAGGAAGTGGGAAGTGAAAAGCACCGGATTATCAGATTGGAGTTCAAATCACGACCGGTGATCAACCATCTGATAAAATCAACCGGCCAGAACATGAACATTTGTGCAAGGACACGTTATCGTTTATGCTACAACGATTAATATTTATGGTTTTGAGCAAGTCAGTGGGTGATTCAAGAGATCCGTTTCTCTCTGTATATTTCGTACAAAATGAGGTTATAAAGAATGAAAAATGAAATAAAATCGATGATTTCCTGTTGGGAATTACCACTTCAGAATATATTTCATATAACGATAAAATCAATCATCAATGCTTTGATGTCCGGCTGCATAGCAAAAATGTTGTTCCATAATATTTAATTTAATATTATATCAAAAAGTTTCATACACTCCGTGTGCTAGTAGAATGGCAAAGGGCAGAACCCTTCTTGGTTATTTTTTCCGACAATACTATACCAGAAGTGATTATATTATTACAGGTATTCAATTCATCCAATCAAAGCCACTTCTCTGACGGCCTTAAAATGAAAACAAAAATCAGAAGCGGATTGAGGTGCTCCTTCGTTTATTTTACAGATACTAGTTGTCTACCTATGTTGACCTGAAACTTTTCAAATAATAGTTGTGGGGTTTAAGCTATATCAAACGTAAATATAGTTTGCCGATATTGATATGAATTTGTTGATTTATTCAATGTTTCGATTGTCGCTATGGCACTTTCACTGAACTATACCATGAATTGAAACTAATGGAAGAATTGTAAATCTGACAAATTAAGAAAATATATTCAGTTCATATAAATCCTGAGATCGCAGAATACATTCCCGGAGAATTATTAATATGTTTCATAGGAAATGAATGATTCATAGCAACCTTCGATAATCTTAATTAGTTTCTGTGACAGAATACATTTGTTTGTGCTGGTTACAAAAGATTCGGCCCAATCGATTTATTACCGTGAAATCATAATCGTGACCTATACAATATTTTGTCGTGACTGAATAACAGGATTTTGATTGAGTTCCTCACATTCTAAAGTAATGAATAAAATAAACAGAGGAATACTTTCGAGCGACACGAAATCACTGAAACGAAAAGACAAAATATAAACTACTCTGGAATAGGCAAATAGAACGAATAGTCATCACTGAATGCCACGTCTCACACTGATATGATGATACAATTCGTATTGAATAGAATAGAATAGATTATATTTCGCAGCAGCAACATTACATCAAATGAAACACAATACTTGTACAAACCAAAAAAAAGTTTTCTCACAACGATAAGTATACGGATGAACTTGTTTCGTTATAGATACATAAATCAAATTAGAATTATAAATACAAATATTAGTAATATTAGGTAAAAAAAAAAATATTGTAAATCGATATAAATGTTATTGAAAGTGGATGTGATGCACTAACTTATAAACGAAATGTAGCCCTAATATTGGACCTCATGATTTTATAATTGAATTTATATCTCCAACAGTTAAGGTAGTCGACATTTTAAACAAAAAAAATTATTTTTGAAGGGAGGTACTTGCCCCTTTAATTGACTCTAGAAAATTGTTTCGTTATAGAAAGTCGGCGACTCAAAAAATTGACGTACCCGAAAAGCGCAGCAAAAAATTAAACAGGGGGGAAAGGGGGGTATCGTTAAAATCGATGGGGTCACCTAGGAGAAAGAGTTTTTTTTTCGCATTCAGACCCTCAAATGGTCCCCCGTCCTTCTTTAGAAAGTCCCCTGGCACAATCCGCATTTCTCTATGGCCCCCCTTTAGGCTGTGCGCTTCCCCGTGGACTATTTTGAATAACGAGAGTAGTTTTTATTATATCTGTCAAACTAGATGGTCAATCACTTTGATTTTTTTCACAATATCTGTGATATCATAAACTTTTTAATTTTAGTACTAACGGTAGAATTAATAATGTGCGCTTCCCCGTGGACTATTTTCAATAACGAGAGTAGTTTTGATTATATCTGTCAAACTAGATGGTCAATCACTTTGATTTTTTTTCACAATATCTGTGATATCCTGCTCTAGCTCCTCCTCGTTTTATACTTCTTAATTTTAGTATTAACGGTAGAATTAATAATGTGCGCTTCCATCGTGGACTATTTTGAATAACGAGAGTAGTTTTGATTATATCTGTCAAACTAGATGGTCAATCACTTTGATTTTTTTTTTACAATATCTGTGATATCCTGCTCTAGCTCCTTCTCGTTTTTCATAAATTCCTTAATTTCAGTACTAACGGTAGAATTAATAATGTGCTGTTTGCCTTTGCATGGTCCATATGTTACGTGTTAATTGAGTCAACTTCAATTATATATATCTCGGGTTCGGGATCGTGAAACTTGTTAAAATTTCATAGAAGTGTTGTTCACATGTTAAACAATACGTATGCCAGATTTAAATAATTTCCTTATTCAACTGTCTCGTGGCGGTACTACCTTAATTCAACTGAAATCATTGTCCATATTGAAAAATTAGGTTGATCTACTTCTGAACCCATTTCATCTTCTTCGATGCACCCTGTAAATTATGCGACATTTTATAATTTGAGTGGATGACTTAGGAGTAAAAAAGGATGTATATCCTGCTATGAAAGAGATTGCTTCTAGAAAATGTGTTTCCCAATTATTCCTGTCTTCCTGATGATTGTGGAAGCGTGAAATAGATTTTCGTTTACAAACATTGACAACATGCGATGCCAGGCTTGCATCAATGTTACAAATGATTGCTGGTGAATGCTCCTACTTGGAAAACATTTTTCATTATGTCGTTAATCTATATGAGTTCTTGATTAAAACTGGAATAGAAAATCAAATTTTCACTTTCAGATTTTTGTTTTGAGTTAGGGTCCTTTCAATATACCGGGTGTCCACGGAAGGTGGCTCGCCCCTATAACTTTTTTGTTTTCGGAGATAAAGGAATGAAATCTGGAGTATCTGTTTATTGCATAAAACTGCATTTTTCTACAAGTAACTCAACTACATGCAAATTCCGAATTCACCAGAAGTGACATAAACTTTCGATTTTCAAAGGGACACCTGGTATATTTTCAGTTCTTTTGTCTCCATATGACATTCAGAATACAACCATGTATCATTTGTTACTGTTTGTAACCGTTTTATTTATTTATTTTTTCGAAATAAATTTTCATCCTAGAGGGCTATGGATACGTTCAAATAACTAATTTCAGTCCTAAAATGTTTGTAAGAATACAACTTTACTGTTTTCGATCAAATTGTTTCAGCTAAGTGACGTTTGATTTCAAAATTTGTATTACTATTTTTTTTCAAACGGCAACATGGTGGCTCGTCGAGTTAGAAAAAAAGAGCATTTTATTACGATTAATTTGATACCGCACTCTATTAGGATGTAAGAAAACTTTCGATAAAAAACTGAAAATACCATAACGTTAAAACTTTTCTAAAATGAAGCGCCTGTTGAAAATGAAATGATTATATTGAAACTGCCTATGTACATATCTTTAGGGTACCAGATGTTCAAAGTGACCTCCATCTTGTTGCTGACAAAAGCGAACTTTTCTTATTGTGGCTCTTACAACCTTTCTCAACTGTCTTGGTGTAATTCTATGAGTAGCTGCCCTTACTTTGTCCTCTAATTCATGTCGTGTGGCAGGAGGTACATCATAAACTTCGTTTTAATAGATCCCCATAAAAAAAACTAGAGGCGTAAGGTCGGGTGACCTGAAAAGTTTTTTAAAAAGGAATAAATAAAGGTTGAAAACAACCCTATTTTACCTCGCCGGCCACCTAACTGGACCCATATTTCCAATCCAGTTTTCGTTGTATGTTTCATGCAGATATTTCGTAACTGCCCTCAGGTTGTGTAGTGGAGCATCATCTTGTTGATAAAATAATCCAACTCGATTTATTGATGGAAGTTCGTCCAAGAAATTCTCAATTTCCTGCGTGAGGAAACTTAGATATCTAGCCCCTGTCAGGACACCGTCAAAAATTATAGGACCTAAAATTCTGTCCCCTAACATCCCAACCCAACAATTGGAACCAAACCGTTCTTGGAAATTTCCTAAATTTGCATCGGACCAATATCGCTTATTATTTCTGTTGAAATGTCCCAAATTAGTGAAACGGCTTTCGTCAGTATACAGAATTTCATATGGAAATGTGTCATCCTCCAAATATTTTCCAAAGAACCAATTGCAATACTCAAGTCTCCTTGCATTATCGTTTTGGTACCGGTGCTGGTGTAGTTGTTATTAAAATGAATGATATTTATGTTTCTTCAAAATGTTAGCTGCAGAAGACTTCGAAATGTCACATTATCTTGCGATCTCCCTGAGTGACGTATTAATATTTACTTGAACGTATGCCAGAACATCTATTTATTTTTCTTCATTCACAACAAACGAATCGTTCCCATCATTATCAGGCTCATTTTGCATTTTTGAACCAGTTTTGGAAAATAGTGCCGGGTCTGGTGACGCCGATCAGGATATCTCTGTGCGTAGAGACGTGCAGCATCGGTTGAATTTTGCCTACACTCTCCAAAAACTAATAACATATCATCTTTTTCAGTTCTTGTATAAATATTGTTATTTTCCATGATTTTCAAACAATGAGTTACACAATAACTACCTAATTGACTTTGTAGTAGAGATGTAAAATAATATGTCGACACGTCAATTTTTACTGCAACAATTTAATGATTTTGTTTCAGTTGTGTTGGTCACAGGCTACTCGATGATTTTAAATCTTATTTTAATCTCAATAAGATTATTCATTTAGCGAAAGTTCTAACGTTATGCTATTTTCAGTTTTTTATCGAAAGTTTTCTTACAACCTAATAAAGTGCGGTATCAAATTATTCGTAATAAAATGCACTTTTTTTCTAACCCGACGAGCCACCATGTTGCCATTTGAAAAAAATAGTAATAAACATTTTAAAATCAAACGTCACATAGCTGAAACATTTTGATCGAAAATAGTAAAGTTGTATTTTTACAAACATTTTAGGACTGAAATTAGTTATTTAAACGTATCCATAGCCCTCTTTCGAAAAAAAAACGGTTTCAAACAGTAACAAATGATACATGGTTGTATTCTAAATGTCATATGGAGACAAAAAAACTGAAAATATACCAGGTGTCCTATTCAAAAATCGAAAGTTTATGTCACTTCCGGTGAATCCGGAATTTGCATGAAATTGAGTTATTTGACAAAAATGCAGTTTTATGCATTTAACAGATTCTCCAAATTTCATTCCATTATCTCCGTAAATAAAAAAGTTAAAGGGGCGAGCCACCTTCCGTGGATACCCGGTATATACAGGGTGTCCAGTAACCCTTGTACAATATTGGCACTAGTGATAGACCAGCTCATGACTGTTCAGAATATCAGAATTTTACCTCAGTAAAAATCTCACCGTTTGCGAGATAATGGGCATTTTTTGAATTTCTGGAAAATCGCCAGCTCACCTTGGATTTTTGAGTGCCATGTTTACTATTCAAGACTAATTCAAATATATTTGCTGCTGAAGGTTAATGATGAGTGATGCTTTCAGACGTATAAAACAATTTTTTAGAAATTGATATAATTTTTCGAGAAATGGGGGTAAAATGCCAGATTTGATTTCCACCAATTTTTAGTTAACAACTTTGACATTATTGTCTGAAGAAACTATTCCCATGTGGAGGTGGGAGAATGTATCACAAGAAATGAGCATTTCGTCCAGACTCTAAAATGGTATATAACGTGTTAAAATTATTTTTGGAAGGAGTGGTATTTCGATTATATTAGAGTGTGGTGTTATTCTGAGCTGGTTGGTTGGTTGGTTGAAAGCTGACGAGCCAGAGACAGGGTTGGCACTTAGCTTCCCTTGACACTGCGACCAGCTGGGGTCTATTGTATCACTATGTCGTCAGTGGTTCCTCATTCAAACAGGTTTGTGCCTTTAATTAGGTTTAGAAGCCTGTTGATAAGGTTCTTCGGATTCATGCCTGTTTCCGGGCTGATCTCTCCAAAGATTCTGTGTCGCCTACTACTCAGGGCGTCACAGTCGGAGATAATATGAGAAGCTGTTTCCTCCTCTTCATCACATAGCCTACACTCCACGGTTTCCCTGCGTACTCCCATGGTGTTTAGGTATTTTCTTAGGCCGCAGTGTCCAGTCAACAGACCTATTATTATACGAGCCTTCGTTCTGTTCAGGTTCAGAAGGTCAGCCGTCAGGGTCCGGTTTGGATGCCCTACCATGACTTTGCTGTGTATTTGCCCGACAGTTTGATCCCAATATTGTTGGTGTCTTCTTTTTATCCACTCGTCGATCAGGGTCCTACATCGATTTTTGCTAATCCCATGTACAGGTTCTTGCCCTGTGAATAGCGTTTCAGATGCTTGTCTAGCTAGCTGGTCCGCTTTAACGTTGCCTTCAATGCCTCTATGACCTGGCACCCACATCAAGGTAACCTTGTTGTGTTTTGCCAGCTCGATGAGGTTCTGGAGGCAGTCCCAGACCAGTTTAGACTTCATCTGTATAGAGTTGGGTGCTTTGATAGCTCTTCGACAGTCAGATAGAATGTAGATGTGTTTTTTCCTCCTCCCGTTCCTTCAACTGTCTTTGAACCGTCTGTATACCAGACTATGTCCGCAGTAGATTGTGATTCTATACTCGGGGCCCATCCAGATCCATCAATTCGTGTTTCGAATGGTTTCTCGAATGAGTATAGGGGTTGCATGTAGCCTTAAATCATTTCGAGTTATTCGATGTTGATTACATGAGTGATTCTGGTATGTCCAGTTGTTCGGATTCTCCAGTTTTTTGTTTGTTTCAGTCTGTATGCACTCATCCTGGCTTCTCCAATGACATGTAAGTCAAGGGGTTCGAGGTTTGGGATGATTTCCATTGCAGGTGTTGGAGTGCTATTCATTGCACCCGTGATTCTGAGCTAAAATCAACTCTTACGACTAACGAATCAATTGCATAGAAGCATTCAATGAAATGTAAAAAAGTGAATACTGATTCAACGTGTTCTTCAATTAACATACAATGTAAACCACAATATCGATTATTCGACATTGCACTGAATAATATTACAATAAATGTTCGAATTGTTTCCCATCCGCTCTTATGCAGAGACGACAGCTTCTCAAGAAGGACCTTTTCAAATGCGTTATAGCCCTCGAATCAGAGATTCTCTGAGCGGCAGTGTGAATACGCCGTCCCAAGTTTGTGTTGCGAAATGAATAAATATTAACCACTTCACTCAAGTTGACCACTTTTAGATCGGGTTCGGGGTGTTTGCCAGGGTAGGCAAAGCAGACAATGATTAATGTCTGAATTATCTGATTGAAACAATTAATGTCAATCCATTTCAAAGTATTTGCTGGGTTCAAATTAACAAAATGAAGCTAACGCCATCTCAACTCAACTACTGGAACTACATGTCATCCTGAATCCCATGATAGAAATATCTGCAATAAGAGACAGAAATCTGTAACACTCTTGATAGCCAGCCATAATTTCCACGCCCGTCAAGGCATTAGCCAGGAAAATAGTTGTTTTCTGATGGATATGCGACCAACATATACCTATTGTATAGGGTGTTGTAGTCAGTTGTCTTGAGGAATGAGACATTTTTCATTTTTAATGACTATCTCTAATCGTTCAACATAACCTCTTGTGGGTTGAAAAGGTAAACATTCTCAATTGAATAGAAATATTGTCTGTGAATTGAAAAATTCACGATAAGTAATTTTTTGTGAATATGTAACAGAAATCAACTACTTCCCCTGCTCAGAAATTGATACATTTTTTCAAGAAATAGAGGTAAAATGCCAGATTTGAATCCCACCAATTTTCATTAACAAAAGTTTGGCATCATTGTCTGAAACAAACAATAGGTGGACATTCATTACAAAAGAATGCCCATTTTGTTCCAGACTCTACCATGGTATAAAACGTACTATAATTATAAGTGTGGCGTAAACTAGATCTTTCAAATTTCCCCAGTAGAAAAAATCCAATGGATTTAAGTCAGGTGACCTGGGCGGCCACAGCGTCGAGGGTATATTTGATACAAATATTGCCCAACTCGTACGGCATAATGCGCCTGGCATCCATCATTTTGAAGCCACATTGTTTGTCTCAGTACTAAAGGTACATTTTCTAAAAGAAGGGGTAGTTCATTTTGCAAGAAATTCAGATAAATGTTGACATTCAAAGTTTGAGGCAACTCGTAAGGGCCGATTACTTCATCATTTGAAATTCCCGTCCATAAGTTTATCTTGAACTGTTGTTGTGATCTGTCCTCTCTCAGTCAATTTTGGATTTTCTGTGTAAATTATCCATCTCGTTTGCATGAAGATACATCTGACCACAGAATGTTATTAAACATGTTCGGATACTCACGGTTTCTTCGTAACATTTCACGGCAGAACCATACTCTTACCGGGTAGTCCCTCCTGAGTAATGCTTGGACGCGCCGCACATGGTATGGATGATATTGGCAACGTTTTATAATGGAATGAGTCGTAGATTTCGGAATAACCATCCGTCGTTCGATTTCTCTTACAGAAATACTTGCGTCTTCATCAATTTCTTGCAGTACTCCTTCATCATGTACGTGGTGCAGTCTACCTTCTCCACCTCGATTTCCAGGAATTCTGCCTTCCAAATAAGAGTTGCGAACTCTTATAAAAACACGAGAACTTGGATGTGATGCATTCGGATATCGTTCTGCATAAAGCGCAGCTGCAGCAGTAGCACTATTTCTACATTCACCATGAATTTAGTGCATTTGCCCATATTCTCGGGGTGTATAACGTGGGGCACGGCATGATGGCGAAATAAATACTGGCGGATGAAACAAAATGAGTACCTATAATTTTTATCTTCAATACACAATAAAAACAGAAAGAAGAAAAAAAGGCTGGTACAGGACAAAAGTAAAATGCGCAAAAAATCCAATACAAACATGTTTAGCAATCTACATCTGTCGATCTCTGAAACTTCGTTGGAATCTGGATGTTGGACAATTGCGACATTTATCACAAGAATTCGTGTATTAATCGGTGCCATGTCGAATAATTGACCATTTCGATATTAATATTATTAGGCTGATTACATAAAAAGTTCATTTTGTGAACATACTCTTTAATGCCATCAAGCAGTTTATTCGTTGTTATTAATAATCATTTCCACATTTCATCTTGATGAAATCAAAACAAAACACATTTTGAGCGGAAGTATGAAAGTTGATGGAAGCCTAGAATAAAACCACACAAATTCAATGGAAATATCACTCCCTCCGAAAATAATTATAGTACGTTTTATACCATGGAGAGTCTGGAACAAAATGGGCATTCTTTTGTAATGAATGTCCACCTCCACGTAGTTATGTTTTTTTCAGACAATAATGCCAAACTTTTGTTAATAAAAATTGGTGGGATTCAAATCTGGCATTTAACCTCTATTTCTTGAAAAAATTTCTAAAAAACTGTTTTGTACGTCTGAAAGCATCACTCATCATTAATCTTCAGCAGCGAAGATATTCGAATTAGTCTCAATTTGTAGACAAAACACTCAAAAATCCGAGGTAAGGTAGCGATTTCCTAGAAATTTATAAAATGCCCATTATCTCGAAAACGTTGAGATTTTTACTGAGGTGAAATTCTGATATTCTGAACATTCATGACCTGGTCTATCACCAGTGAGAATATTGTACGAGGTTTACCCGACACCTTATATATAAATATATAGATGTAGTTCAATAAATATATAGATGTAGTTCAATGTCCAGCGTGGCTTTAGCAGGGGAAATAATTTATTTCTGTTAGATATTTCCAAAAAAAATTTTTCTTAATCTTTCAGTGCAAAGATTCCATATCTGATTTTATAAACACTCTGTTCATATTTTCAAACAAATGAAAATTTAAACTTAGAATTCAACCCTCTTTGACTGACAGTCGGCACCCCAAAATTTCCAAAGAATGGGATTGTACTTTCTCATTTGAAAGCTCTTTTCATTCTCTATGCTAAAATGATATAATTTTGAAACGTATTGCGGAAATTAAAAGTTTATTTTTTATATGATTGATACAATTTTCTACACATTGATATCAATGGGGAATTCTCCTCAATTTGGGTTACTACAGTAAATGCTAGTTCAAACTTGATGCTTAATGATAATGAGTTTCATTCATACATTTTTCAAATTAATTTTTGAAATATGGGCGTTTTGTTCTCTATTTCTCAAATTGGCAACAGCGCCTAGTAGGCTAGAAGAAGAACAACATATATTTGTTTTGTTTGTTGTTGTCTCTACTTTTACAAACAACACGTGTTATTTGTCAATATAACCCAACTTTTTGTATATACTTTGTGGCTCGTAAAGAGTAATTGTTTGAATTGTCCTTAAGTTATTTACGATTAATATTTTTCATCAATTCAGGATAGGTGCAACAAAAATAAATCATAATTTTGAGTGATATTCATCTTTATCAATTATTTACAGGATTTATCAGTAGTTATGAAGAAAGCGTATTTTGTAATCACTTGTATGAATTTCTCAAAGAGAACAAAATTATGTACACTTATTGTTTATGTAATTTGAAAAAACAACTATTCTCAGGAAAAAACAATCCAAGACAAAATATAAATTTCAGTTCAACAACTTTACAAGCCAAATTTGAATATAACCCTTAAAAACTGAGTTCTCTGATACGCTATTGGCATGCTATGACACAAACTTAGATAAGGCTATTGAGAAATTGAATTCTGCACCTGAGGAAGTTGATAAATATCTCGTGGCAAATAAATTGAAATCAAATACAATAAAAACTAAAGGTATGATAATAACAACTGAATATAAGCTAAACAATCTTGATTTAAATGAAGTAAATCTGCAAATTAATAATGAAAAAATTGAAATTGTGGAATGTATTGAATAACTCGGTTTCCAGTTAGGTGATCTATCACTTTTTGGCAACCACTTCGATTATGTTTGCAAAAAAAATATATTTTCTTTCAAGAATTTCTAGAAATGTATCCACTCAAACAAAAATCACTGTTTATAATGCGATTATTCAACCTCACTTTGACTACTGTGTTTCTATCATTCTCCTTTTTAATCTAAATCAAACATCACGACTACAAAAACTTCAAAATCGAGGTATGCGCATAGTTCTAAAAGCGAGTAGATTCACGGAAATAGGAATCATGTTACAAACATTGTAGTGGCTTTCAGTTTCTCTACGATGGTATTACTTATCAATGATCTTTATATATAAAATACTAAATAACTTAGCACCTTCATACTATAGTGAATTTGATAATTTGAATTTAGATGTTCATAAATATGCCACAAGAAACAATGCCAATTTGTATGTATATAGAACGAATAAGAGAAGTGCCATGAATTCTTTGTTTTTTAAAGGCTTTGCTACTTATAATAAACTACCAAACATAGTTAAATCTAGTCCATCATTAAGCATTTTGAAAAACAGTTATTGGAATCCATACAAAAAGTTTGATAAAATATAATGTCTGATTACACGCTTTATATTAGCTTCACTTGTATGTTTGTTTGTTTGTAACCGACTCCTTTGGACTTGATTTTCACCCACTTCCAGACGTCCGAATGATTTGAAATTTGGCAGGTGTACATAATTCCGGTGACAATGCATTAAGAAATTTTTGTGTGAAAAAAAAACAAAATGGCGGCTCCAATATGGCGGACGAGTTTTGTGATTATGGTCCGCTTCGCTTCAAAATTGGTATCTGAGGGTTTTCGTGGTCGAAAATTATGATTCTCTTGTCAAAATTGAAAAATTCAAGATGGCGGCTCCAAAATGGTGGACGAGTTTTGTGATTATGGTCCGATTCTATTCAAAATTGGTATGTGGGGGTTTTTGGAGTCGAATATTATGATTCTTCCGTGAAAATTGAGGAATTCGAGATAGCGGCTCCAAAATGGTGGACAAGTTTTGTGATTATGGTCCGATTCTATTCAAAATTGGTATGTGGGGGTTTTTGGAGTCGAATATTATGATTCTTTCGTGAAAATTGGAGAAATTCAAGATGGCGGCTCCAAAATGGTGGACGAGTTTTGTGATTATGGTCCGATTCTATTCAAAATTGGTATGTGGGGGTTTTTGGGGTCGAAGATTATGAATTTTTGTCAAAATTCAAAATTAAAGATGGCGGCTCCAATGTGGTGGACGAGTTTGGTGATTATGGTCCGATTTGAAAAATTCAAGATGGCGGCTCACTGTATATATTGACAACGTTGAAATATGTGCATGACTTCTAAAATCGAGATTTGACTATTAATACAGCTATACACATTAATGATTTGGAAAATAATTACACTTACTAATAGTAATCACGGAATTAATACTAGATTAAAACAAATAATAATTAAAAAAATTAAAAAAACACGCTTCTATAAATAAACCAAACTAAAAAGTAGAAAATAAATAATAGTTTTGGAAAAACTAAAAAAAACACGCTTTTTTTTCAAAACCAAACTAAAAAATAAATAAATAATAGTTTAAAAAAACGAAAAAACACGCTTTTATAGAAAACCAAACTAAAAAAATTGAAAATAAATTCTAATAAATTTGAATTAAGAATAGTGTGAAAAAATTTAATAAATATAAATTAATAATGATGTAAATAAGAAAATAAATTATTGAATTAAAAAAAAAGCGTGAGGTGCTTTTTAAGATTCAGATTAGGCACCCCACGCTTGTTTTTGAATAAATATTTTTTTTCTTATTTACATTATTATTAATTTATATTTATTAAAAATTTCTACACTATTCTTAATTCAAATTTATTCAAATTCATTTTCAATTTTTTTAGTTTGGTTCTCTATAAACGCGTGTTTTTTTCGTTTTTTTAACTATTATTTATTTATTTTTTAAAAAATTTTTTTTTTTTAAACTATTATTTATTTTAATTAAATTGGGTTTACTTGTATTCTGTTTTTTTTTCTCATTATAGTTTAGATTAACTACCTACCTACTGTTTAATTTATATTTATATGTATAGTATTATATTTTTTGTATATTAGGGTAACCTATTTAAATAAATATTCCTTCTTCTTTATTATATAATATTTTGGGAATCTTTAGGATCTCTTTTCAGGAAGTTGGTGGCATCGGCTGAATAATTGCCACAGACCTAAATATTTCTGACTCACCCTGTACAAATCAACAAACAGAAATAGGCTAAAATAGCTCACTGTGTCTATAGGTACATTATGCAAAGAGTTTGCATAGTTTTCGAGAAAATCGAGGACACACATACATTCATAAAAACAGGTCAAATATAGAATCTCCTTTTTTTTCTAATATATTGATATGCAGTGAACTGCAACAAACCACATGAATGAGAATGAGGAATATTCATTGTCCATGACATTCCATGTATAAATGATTTATTGGCTTTGAAATACCTAAATCATTTGGATTCAATTATATGGGACCAATAACGTTAATCAATCTGGAAAATGAAACATTTCCCTGAAAATCTATTACTGTTAAATTGAAATCGAGACCTCGACATTTTCAAAATATGAAATATAGCACACATGAAATATATTCATTGAGGTCACTCGTGTAATCACTTACACTCATGCTCCAACAGACCATAACGTTAAGAAGTAAAACTTTGTGAGAGTGGTTTTCTGTATCAGAAGAAATATCTGCATCCGCACAATTATTGTTCAATCTGCACATCTCCTTCCTCTTTGGGCGAAAATCAGATAATATTTACCTATATTATTGAGACTTTCTAGTTAAGCGAACAATCATCCTAACCACAAAAAGCAGCCTCGATAATATTGGAGACAATTAGGCAATCCAAACCACGTGACCCAATATGGCGGTTGTTGGCACACAAACTGTGTTAATCGCCATAAGAACATAATTGTCAGTGTGCTCTTTTGGCTAATAAAAGTGTATTTTTGGTTATTTTCGGAGCTTTTGTGTTGTTAATTAATAATACTCAAATGGAGAGTGATTACCTGAAGACACTATTGTTGAAAAGCAGAGGCATTGGAGAACGGTGTGCTTGAAAATACATCCCCATCTTCTGTGTACATTTTTATCAATGTATTCGTTACAGGTAGAAAATAAAGTTGAGAGTGATCAGTGACTCAGATCATTTTACACTGAATATTTCTGAACTGAATTGTTCAATTGTTGGTGCTCCTCCTGTTACGAATATTTCGTATTTGGTTTTTACTCATAGCTTTCATTCCCAAATGTAGATGAAGCCCTATACAAGTTTATAATCCATACATATTTTGATTCTGGCTTCGTCGGTGAAAAATCCACGATAAAATTGAAGTTATTTTTTGTGAACATCTAACAGAAAACAACTTCTTCCCCGGCTGAAGCCGAGCTGGACATTGAACTACATCTGATAGATATTCAAAAGAGAAAATCTGAAATTGAAAATTTGCATTTTCATTCAGATAGTTATTTGATTTTCTATTCCAGTCTCAATTAAGAACTCATATAGATTAATGAGGCAAAGAAGAATGTTTTCCAAAAAAGAGTACTCGCCAGAAATCATTTCTAACATTGACGCAAGAGAGGCATCGCATTCACTAGTCCTTCAATACATTTTTATCGACGAAAATCTATTTCACGTTTCCACGATCATCAGGAAGACCAGAAAAAATGGTAAACACATTTTCTAGAAGCAATCTCACTTTGCAAAGAGGGAAAAATGTTAGAAACATTTCTTTTGAAGAGACACTTTGAAATTAGTGTTTTTATGACATTAAAACCTGTTATGGGGTATGATAGATTGATTTTTTTGAAAATATGAACAGGATGTTCATAGAATCAGATGTGGTATCATCTGTGACTGAAAGATAAACTTTAGTCACTATCTTCCATCGCTGTCTTTTTTTAAATTTAATATCTAACCTGTCGGTTTGATTCCAACCACATGGTTGATGACATAAAAACTAATTTTGTTGTATAATTTTTAAAGTATATGTTTTTTAATGAACAGTAGTTTTTCTCTGTTTATACTAGTATTACAGAACTACCATTTTCTTTATGTATTACCATAATGTCAACAACAAAAAATGTTACTTAACACCAAGTCAACCAATCTCACCTAAGCTGTAAGTATTAATACATCACTGAATGATAATCTCTGATATGTTGTAAATTTCTAATTTGTAGTTCCCCGAAGATGGAATAAAATTAATTCCGAAAGCTTGGATAAACTTACAAGAGTTTTCTTTTTGACATTGCTGCATTCCCCACTATTAACTAGTTTATATATATATATATATATATATATATATATATATATATATTCGAAACATGTCTTTTTTCCAAATTTCATGAAGAAAATTGAACCAATTGTGGAGACGAATTTGTGTCTTTGGTCCAAGTACACTTCATTTTTTCAATTAGAGTATGGACTATTACATTCGAAGGAAATATAAATGATAAATAAGATTGGTCCTAGTACCGAACCTTGGGTAACGCCAATCTTTACGTCTTAGTCGAAGATGACACGTTGTCGACTTCAATGGTCTCGATCCATCTGAGTAGGTTGTAGTTGATTCTCTTCTTCAATACATTTTGTTCTCATATCTGCCCCATTCCTGTTTTTCATTCGATTTCATCACTCTTCCCTCATCTAAATCACTTTGGCACGACCCTTGGAGTTTTTCGGGATCTTTCTTTTTGGGAACTTTCTGTGTTTCCTCAAAGATTCTCTAGGGCATAACTCTTCCCACGTTTCCAGAAAGGTTCCCATGGTGTTTTTCTAACAATAACTGTGCAAAAATATAATCAGTTCAAACGTTTAATGATCCAGCTGCTAGTCGAAAAAGATACCTGATTCCAATCATGAATCACCTGGAGTTGCTTTAATATCCGCATTACTTCGTTGATTTCGAAATAATTCGATTTCTCATACAACGGGGTTGAAAAATGCAAATATTGGCAAAGGAAATCGTCATAATAGGCGACACAGATTGCTACAACACATTTTAATTGGTCAAATTATCCGCGAAAGATAAAATTAGCATTGAAATTCAGTTGGCAAATTGGTAATTAACTCAAGAGTGAATTATTCAGTAAATGATGTAGTCAATAAAATGTTGATATTTCAATTGGAGATGGAGTTATCTGCATCAGCGTACATGTAACCAGTTAGGAAAATTGAATTTTTCGAAGACATTAGTGATTACTTTTCTAAGATGACTGGACAACAATTTTCTTGAATGTAACATCAAACTATTTTCTTCTTTTTTTTGTAAGTCACGAGCCTAGATCGAAAAAATAACCAATAAAAAACTTTTTAAAAACAAGCTTTTATTTAAGCCGTGTACTGAAACTATGATTTAATTATTTTTTGTTGAATTATTTGGTTTCAAAAAGCTTGTCGCGCGAAGCGTTCATAAAAGTAGGTACCAATTAATTTGATTGGGCAGTGATTGGTTGGTAAGTAAGAACTTGTCAAAGTATGTAACTTTTACAAAGTATTAATTAAAGTAAGTACCAATTAATTTCATTGGACAATGATTGGTTGGTGAGTAATAACTTGTCGAAGTATTAATTTTACTACAATTCGCGCGACTTATATTCATTTTATATGTTTTAGTACACGGCTTGAATGAAAGCTTGTCTTTATAAAGTTTTTTTATTAGTTATTTCATTTTTTGCTTTTTAATTAGTTCGCCATGATCTGTCCATTTCTAATGGAGCATCGTTATAACAAGGTCTCTTCCCTGTTTTGAGCTGAAAGAAATCATGTTCTCCGACCCCAAAGTCGCCATCTTGAATTCATAGATTTTGACAAAAAATTCATAATTTCCGAACCTGAAAACCTCCCCATACCAATTTTGAATAAAATATGACCATAATCAGAAAACTCGATCTCCATCTTGGGGCCGCCATTTCGAATTTATTAATTTTGATAGAAATTTCATAATCTCCGACCCCGAAAACCCCCACATATCAATTTTGAATCGAATTGGAACATAATCACAAAACTGGTCCGCCATCTTGGAGCCACCATTTCGAATTTATGAATTTTGACAAAAAATTCATGATTTTCGACCCCGAAAACCCGGCATACCAATTTTGAATCAAATCGGACCATAATTACAAATCTCGTCCACCACCATGGAGCCGCCATCTTGAATTTATAAATTTTGACAAAAATTTCATAATCTCCGACCCCGTAAACCTCCACATACCAATTTTGAGTCGAATCGGACCATAATTACAGAACTCGTCTGCCATCTTGGAGCCGCCATCATGTTTTTTTTCTCTAACAAAAATTCCATAATGCAGTGTCACCGGAATTATGAACACCTGCCAAATTTCAAATCAATCGGACCACTAGTCGGTCAAAATTCACTAGCAAAATTTGACCCAAACTAACTAACAAGTGAAACTAAATAAAAGCTTGTAAAATATGTTTTATTAATCTTCGTAAAGAACTTAATGAATTACACGTACTTTTTCAAATCTGTTTTTATTCTAACTCATTTACATGCGTCACCCTGACAAATCTGTCTATGGGGTGAGTTCCCTATCAGAAACATACCGGGAATAGCCATACCATAACACTTTTCACCGCATTTTTCCGGGCTGGACGCAGTATGAACTTGATGTGATACCAAAGCAGAAAATTTCACAGTTCTTCAAGTGTCTCAATTCCTTTACATAAACATTAATGAATTCTGCATCATGTCAAAATAAATGAAGAATGTGGATATCACAATTTTTTGTAGTACTCTTGATTTCAAGATTCCACGCGAAGATTTTGTGGTCACGAAAATGAACCATTTGAGTTCTATCCATTGAATAGGATCTCAAAAACTGAATAGATCCTCGAGAAAAGTCGTAAAAAAATAATTTGCCATACAACAACTCGAGACTTGTGTTAAAACTTTCGAGTAGTGTAGCGCTATTAATGAAGTTGAGCGTTCATTATCTGAATTTGTGACTAATAGTCAGTGAGCCCTTTCAAATATTCTGGAAATTGCCGGCAATATACTGTTCGGTCTCATTTCAGAAAATTGATTTTTGTTCAGAGGGCTAGGCTGAACATTGTTTTACAACTGAATTAAAAAGGATTGTTCGACTGGTGTAAATTGGTTTCTTAAGGTGGTGGCATTAATTTTGGAATCGAAAACTTGTTGGGTTTCTCTTGGTTTTATAGTAATCCGTGGATCTTTTCAAGTAATATGTAACTGAAGGTAAGAAAGTTCAATTCTTGGAGTTAAGATGGCGTTGGCTAAGGTATTTGTGGAAAATTTGAAATTGGTTCATTTGGTTGTTGATACATATTGGGGAACTTGATTTATTTGCAGATTTCTAAAATCTCTGAAATATTAAGTTTGGTACCTTTCTTGCAAAAATTAAGGAATGTTACGTTGCTTGAGTCTAATCTTTGTGGTCTGAAACTAGTGAATGATTAACAAAACCTCAACTTGTGTGAGTGACATACGTATCGGAGAATATGTTCAAAATTCTGATATGTTCCGTTATACATTCGGAAAATTTCCTCCCAGTTCTGCTTATATAAGTTACTGGGGCACTGGGGGCAGGTTGAATGATATATTCCAGACTCATCCTAAGGGTCGATTTTGTCTTTGACATTCACAAGATTGCATCCAACTGTTTTAAAACTGATACTGATATGGTGTATGTTGAAGATTTTTCATAATTTATGGCAGTGGCTATTGAAATACTTTTTTTTTTTAATTGCCATTATAAATTATTTTATTTTGAAAAATATACAAGCTTTTATTTAGACTGTCTGTCTGTCTGTAATCGAATCTTACAAGTTGAATTTGAACCACTTGAAATTTGGCAAGTGTTCATAGTTCCCATGATGTTGCATTATGGAATTTTTGTTAGAGAAAAAAGGAAATGGCGGCATTAAGATGGCGGGAGAGATTTATGTTTATGGTCCGATTCGACTCAAAATTGCTATGTGTGGGTTTTCGGGATCGAAGATTATGGTTCTTTGTCAAAATTCATGGAATAAAAATGACGGCTTCAAGATGGCCGACGATCTCTGTGATTATGGTCCGATTCTATTCAAAATTGGTATGTGGGGGTTTTTGTGGTAGAAGATTATGATTTTTTCATATTCATAAAATATGGTTCTTTGTCAAAATTCATGAAATCAAAATAGCGGCCCCAAGATGGCAAACAATCTCTGTGATTATGGTCAGATTCTATTCAAAATTGGTGTGTGGAGTATTTTGGGGTCGGAGATTATGATTTGAATTTATAAATTCAAGATGGCGGACGTGTTTTGTAAATATGGCTCGATTCTATTCAAAATTGGTAAGTGAGGGTTTTCTGGGTCGCAGATTATGAAATATGAAGTTCATGAATTCGAAATGGCGGCTCCAAGATGGCGGACAAGTTTTGTGATAATAAACCGTTTCTATTCAAAATTGGTATGATGGGGGTAATTCCGTGAGTTAAAGATTCAAAAGCTTGTCGCTTTCATATTCGAACACTTGACAAGGTCTTGAATCTACAACTCACGGAATAACATACGTCGCACTTCCAAAGCACTAATTTTGTACTTTTTATCGCATTTGAATAAAAGTTTGTCTATAAAAAGGTTTTTTTTTAATTAATTTAGTTTAGTAACCATTATTATGAGCTACTCACTTCATGATGTTTAGTTCTTCATTATAATCATTTCT